>CM076579.1:151012441-151192106 GCA_034641835.2 Pinus albicaulis | reverse complement strand
GCAGCTCTCCAAAGAGTTTTTTAAGGTTTTTAAGTGAATTTTTGACCATTTCTACAGGAGTGCCGCGGGCTGCTACAGGCGCGTCGCGCAGCAGTGCATTCCTTTGTAAATTTTGTGCACAGGCGCGTCGCGCACTTTTCCAGGAGTGTCGCGCAAGTTTGCAGTCCATTTTGAAGGCCTTCCCGGTGTTGTAATTGGGCACGAGATGGCTCGTTGGAAAGCTGCGGAAGTCTAATTTCCAGAAAAACTTGAATTTTTTCATTTGGTGTCCATTTGATCCTTCAAAATTTGATTTTCCCAACACTGGTCAAAACTGGTGAATCTTGGTGCAGAAATGCATCGAGCTGTTTGTATGCCATTTTTGAATGCCCTCCCGGTGTCGGAATTGGGTTTGAGATGGCTCGTTAGAAAGATGTGGAAGTATACTTTCCAGAAAAACTTGAATTTTTTCATTTGGTGTCCATTTGATCCTTCAAAAACTGACTGTCCCATCACTGGTCAAAAATGGTGTATGCTGGTGCAGAAAAACATTGCATTGATTGCAGGCTACTTTTGGATGCCTTCCTTTTGTCAGAATTTGGCTCGAGATGGCTCATCGGAAAGCTATGGAAGTATATTTTCCATAAAAACTTTAATTTTTTCATTTGGAGTCAATTTGGTTGTTCAAAATCTGACTTTCCCATCACTGGTCAAAATAATGAATCCTGGTGCAGAAATTCTCCCGTGACATCTGAATTTTTCACGTTTCTCGCAAACCATGATACCTGTGTAGAAACTGAAGGAGGTTTTTATTTTTGAACCTATGAGGGACAAAAACCTCTCTCAATTTTGTAAATTTCATCTCTGTTTGATCAGAAAATCATTTTGAAACAAACTGCCCGGGCGCTCCTTAACCCTAATTTTGCTGTGGATGCCAAGTTTGCTGACCCTATTTGGACTTTGATCATGGCCCTCTGATTTGAGAAAGGCGCCTCTTTTTCAAAATACTTCCCTGCCTGTAGGTGTATCATCTATGATATATTTGTTCTTTGGAATAATGAAAAACTGTGTTTGTTTCAAATCATCTAAACAATGACAGTCTATCAAAACAAACTCCTTTTGCCTATTCATAAAATTGTATACCTATTCACCATGTCCATCTAAAAGGATAAGCTTGTAAAACAGGAAAAACAGGGTTCTTTGATACACAGTTACCATTTTTCTTTGACCAGTGTATTGACCCTTTTTGTAATAGAACCATTCCATAACTTCGACTATGTTTCACTGTTTTACCTTCTTGGTTATTTTTTAACAAGGAAAAACCATTCAGAATGTGTCAAAAGCATTTGAAAAGCTTTGAAAACCATTTCTTGAAAAATGCTCCTTTGGACTTTTGGCATGTGACAGTGCATTGTTGTTTGATCCTTTCCCTTAAGGAAACTGCCGCCTTTTTGGTATCAATGGCATACATATTCATAATGTTCCCTGTCCATCATGATGTATATTTTGAAAGACATTTTACTATGGGTAATGCATTTTGAAACAAAAACACCATCTTTTATCTGTGTAAAAGACTTTTGCTCTCTTCCTTTGTATCCTTCCACTGCACCTTTCTGACTAATCAGTTTTCAACAATATCCAACGCTTTGGCCATCTGCTCATAAATGGAGGAGGCGCTTCACTGAGCAAAGTATCTGAAGATTATTTGATAATGCTGCATGACAAGGATTTGCTTGGATTATGATGATAGGCAATCAACTTAAAAAACATCAACACTGGCACCTCCACAATCATCATTGTGCTTCGTAAAACCCTAGCCAAAATGTAGCTGTCTCAATTGCATCGTTTTTGAGGAGAACCGAGAGTCATTAATCGTTTAGTCAACTCATGACAAATTTTTGAAAGATAATCTCTGTGACTATGGAGGTCAGCACCCTTTGAAAACAAACAACTTTTCCTCTGCATGTGTGATGACATGATCTGTCAGCACCTTTTCAATTTGGTCTTGTGGGGAAAGCAAACTGCCTATGATTAGAATTGTTTTAACTCATGATATGCCTTTTTAACAATTCACATGATTTGAAAACTTTAAATGATTTCTTTTATCAGACCAAACTCTGCTTTCCTTTGAACTTGCATATTTCAGACTCTATCCCTATTATGATCATCACTCATATTCATAAAACCTGGAGATATTGTTTCACTGCTCAGTAAAAGGAAAACCTGGACTTTTGCAATCTTTAAAGTCAATACTGGCCAGTGCCCTCTGCTTGTAGATGAAGGAGGCGCCCTAACCCTCTGCTTGTAAATGAAGGAGGTTCTGGGCCATGACAATTTACCAGTTTGTTGAGACGGTGGTGTCCTTTTCTTACTGTGATTTTCATGCTGGAAGGAAAACTGCAAGGTCTTGATGAGTGACTTTCTGTTTTGCAGATATATCTCAGGCTCATGATACATTTAGAAGCAGCTGTTCCTCTAACTGTAGATTCAAGAATTTTTTCCTGAGATGAAGTTATATTTCCTGTTCTTTGCAGAATCCATAAAACACTGTGAAACACCTAATAATCAGCTTGAGACTGTGTTTTATGCAGTGCTGAGACCTAGGGGGTGTGAGTGGCGCGACTTAGAGCTTTTTGTCAATTTAATTTGTAGAGTGGGAAGTCAGTCATGGTTGGTCTGTATCAGATGGAGGCTTTTTGGCTTTTTGATGATTTCCAAGGGTAAAATGTCTTAAAGCGCCACTTCCTAACATAGGGGAGACTTTTGCGACAGACTTGGACTTTTCCCTTTGGAGCTAATGGGCAGACAAATAGGGTTGAAGCTAGATAGGATAGTGATAATGAGGTTTTGATTTTGACATGGGTGGACTGAAAAGTAGAAGGACGAAAAACGTTTTATGAGGGTTTTTTTAGATGACATATTGACATAAGGAAATCAGTTTCTAGAAAACTCAGCTGTAGATATAGTCATCACTAACATGTAAAAAATATTGATGGCTAATAGGGCATATCTCAAACTTAATCTCTATTGATCTATAGCAGCAAGAAGCATGTATCATGAGTGAAAACTAGAAGACAAAAACAAAGCAAGAAAAACTATACCATTCTACCATGTCATGGAATCCATCAACAATCCTCCATCATTCATCAAAAGCATCCAAGAGATTAGTCCAAAAATCATAACACAAGTATGTTCTTCAAAGCTCATATGACCAATGTAGTAATTCTTCTCTCAATTTCAGCCTCCCTTGTTTACAATGAAATCCATGGAATAAATAGGCTTGAGGAAGGAAAACCTCATGGAGCAACTAGCTATCCCATTGGCCAAGTCAAAATATCTAAACTTGTCCTTGAGGCTTTGCAAATCCCAAGGCACAAAATATCTCATAAAATATCTAAAAACTGCTAAAAAAGGAAATTATATTGACTTTACATCATTTCCCAAGTGTAAAAACAGCTAAACGCACATTTGGGAAAAACAGATTTTTGGAGTTCAAAAATTACAAAAATACTTCATATTTATGCCTGAAAAAGGTCCCCTAACTTGCTGAATGCAATAGGCAGCCTTCCCGATGTCGAAATGAGGCTCATGAGGGCTTGCTGGAAAGCTCTCTATGTCTACTTTCCGGCACAAATGGAACCAACTCAATCTAAGGTCTGGAAGTCATCCAAAACTGTACCTGTGTGAAAAAACCCAGAAAATAGCAGACTGCTGATATGGCGGGCAGAACGTGCAAAATGAGGGTGTTTTTCGCCAATTTGAGGGGGCGAATGATCTCTAAATGTCCTGAAAATAGATGAGGACCTACTCATAGAATTATGGCATCAAATGGTATCATCCTCCTCTCTTGACAAATCCTCAAACTGAAATGGCGAAATTATGAGTTTTCGACGAAAAACCCAAAAAATGCCAAAAAACAAAAAGTTGTCGAAATGGGCCCAAAATTGGCACGCATGACCCTCAAGGGTCCCTAGCAACATGCTCCAAAGCTGAGGCCAAAATATCAAGTGCTGATGTGCCTTTCTCCTCTTTCCGTGTCGGGCGCTTCCCCTTTGCTTTCTTCAATTTCTCTTGGGCTGCGTTTAGTTTGCGTCGGGCAAACTGATTCAACTTTTGAAAGTGATGTGTCCTCTTCCTTTGTAGCTCCAGATCTCTATTCGCTCTTTCAAGCTTCATCTCCAAGTGTTTGTTGGCTCTTTCAAGACATGCCTCTTTGTTTTCTTCAATTTCTTGCTCAAGGAGTGTAGTCAGAGGAAAGGCTTGGAGATGGGCTCGTTCTTCTTCTTTCTGCTTTTCCAAGGCTCTTTTAAGCCCTATGGTCCTATGCCTCTTCCGCCTAGGCTGGTCTCCCTCTTCTTCCTCATCAAACTCACCAATGAGTTCTTCTATCCTTGCTTGCGCCTTAGCTGTCTTATTCTTATATTTGATCGCCTGTGCTTCATGAACAGCTGTGTGAACATTCATTTGTTTGTTTTGGATCTCCAAGAAGTGGTTGAAGTTCCTTGCCCTTTGAAGATCCTCCTCTAATGCCTCAATTTTCCCCTCTTTATGAATTAGGAGGTTTTCAAGAAGGCGGGCCTCATTATCACTGTCATCGCTTTGAATTGGGATGACAGCTAATGGACCTCCATGCTTTGTACTTTCTCCAACTTTGCTTTTCCCTTTGAAGGCCAATCTTGCACTTTTCCTCCTTGGCATGCTAGTAGGTGTCCTTTTGGGCAATTTCATTTTGCTAGGAACAACCTTTGTCACTGTTAGAGTGGCAGCCTTAGACCCTCTCTTCCTTGCTGTGCTGAGCTTTGTTCTTTTGGGAGGAGGAGACACAACTGATTTACCCTTGACATCTTCTTGAAACTGCTGCTCTCCTTGAGGCTGCTGGATGTCTTCTTCTTGTTGTTCACTTGGCTGCCCCTGTTCGCCAACATTAGCTTGCTGTTCTTCATCAATTCCTTGTTCATTTGGTGCTTCAAACTGCTGGTCTTCTTCGCCAAAATCAAGCTGCTGTTGTTCCTCATCTTGTACTTGCTGACCTTCACCTTCCATTTGTTGTTGTTCCTCATCTTGTGTCTATTGTCCTCCATCTTCTATTTGCTGTTGTTCCTCATCTCCTATCTGTTGCTGTTCATCTTCTATTTGCTGTTGTTCCTCATCTCCTATCTGCTGCTATTTACTACCCTCTCCTTCTTCCTGTTGACTTGACTGTCCTGTAGTCATTCTGAGTCTTCTAGGAGTAGGCCTACTGGACAAAGGTACCGGGCGATGGATAGGCTGAGTGGGAGACACATGGATAGGAGGAACAGTAGAGAAATCTGGATGACTGATGAATACATCCCATGGAACCTCTTTTTTCTCTAGCTGGTGCAGGAAGATAATCTTGATAAGAGAATGATGGAATAGGGAAGGTATTTGCAGAGGTGGGGCCTTCTTCTAGACAGTAGATGCCATCTTCTCGATGCTCTTGAATAAAAAATAAGGGAGGTTTATTTGCTTGCTTCTAGTAAAATGCATCAATAATCGGACATGGTAGGCATAAACTCGATCAAACCTCCCTTCACAAGTGAAATATTTCATTATGACTTTCATAAGAGGAGCATAGCTGTCAAGGAGATATGAAAAAGGGAAAATAGCAGTGAAAGCATCTCTATGCTCAGGCTTGATGAAAGACTTGTAATCTTCTAAGTCAAGATGAGCCTGTTTGAACCATTTTTCGCCATGATATGGAATCTTGGTGGCCTTGGACACATACCTTGGAGAAATCTTGAAATCAAGACCTGCCACTTGGAAATGTTTTTCTTTGAATCTCAAGGCGCATAATTGTGTTAATGGCGAAAAACTCTTGACTTCTTGTATTTTATGGCAAAACTCTAGGCAACCTACTTCATGGAAGTTGAAAAGGACAGATGGATGAGCATCAACCTCTTCTGTAGAGATTGGCTCGTATCTTTTATGCGGACCGCTCCTGCTGTCTTGCCTTGGAGGCATTTTGACCTAAATATGCTTTGGAAGAAACAAACTGCCTCACTGTGTGTAAACTGCTCTGTTGGAGTCAAACTGTGTCAATTTACTGCTTTGACAGAGAAACAATGTGATTTGGATGGTTTGCAACAAGTTTATTATAATACACAACCTCTGCTCTCTTTAGAAAATGACCTTCTATCTTGAATGTACCTTCAGCCAGGCAGATTTCTCAATGGGATACCATACAGTAAAGAAGAGACAGACTGCTAGGTAATTTTCCTGTGCACAGTGTTAAGAAATCACTTTTTCTTGTGAATTTGTTAGAGGTCAATCAACACACTTATATCTGTGTCTTCAAGATAAAATTCCCAATCATTAAAAACCTGCTCTTTCATAAATTGGCCTTCCACCTTGAAAATATCTCAGTCAACAACCTTTCAATATGATATAATATAGTGGAATGAAGGACAAACTGTATGAAGAAGGATGTATACAGTGTCAAAATTTCCCTTCTTGGTGATCTTTGGAAGTTAACAACACATCTTTCTATCTTGGATCAATAGTGTACTTCTCAATTATTCCAAAACCTGCCTTGTCTAAGTGTGCCAACAGTCAACAAACTTGCATATATTGCAAACAACCATAAGTATGTTTAGACAGTCAATATCACAGGCCTGGAGCAAAAATGACAGAGTTTGAAAGACTCCAAGAGTTTTTTAGGCAGAAGTTATGTGAGTTTTCTCCTTTCACAACAATCAATGGCCCCTTATAAATGTAACCCTCTGGCTTTGGCAGAAAAAGACTTTTACTCTATAAGTACATTCATTTATCAATCTGAAGATAGTGTGAAATGCTTTCCTTTAGATATAAGCCCTGTCTCTCTATAACAAAACTTTCCTTTTACCTCTTTAGAGGTTTCTTTTGAGGTGGCAGTCAAAATCTCTCAACCAACAAATTTCTTTTAAGCAAAACACTGCTCCTATTTCCATCATATATTCTTTGCTGTAGGTGCTTTAAATGACACATCTAGCATTTTATTACAGCTTTACACCTTGACAACTCACACAGCAAACAACCCTATTTTTCTGGTATAGTGACAGAGTTTTGAAAGTTCTGTGTGCTATGTTATGATGAAATTTGTAAAAGTCTAATACACTGTTTTCTCTTAGGCACTTCTAGCAGTGAGTCTATCATTCAAACATAGCTTTATTAGGTCAAACTTGACAATTTGTTCCAACCCTTATTCTCACACCACAGTTTGATTTAAACCTTCATGTCACTTCAGCACTTTTGAAATCGAGGGGAAATGGTATGTAAAAATACCTTCAAATTCGATGGGAATCCTTGTGGAGAGCCGGAGATAGCTCTGGAGGTCTTCAAGCATGCGCGGCACTCTTCAGGGAAAGAACGGCGCGCACAAACATCACGGGCGGTCTGTCGGGTTGGGGGTCGGGCGCCGTGTACAGGCGCGTTGCGCAACTGTACAGGCGCGTCGCGCATACACTGACCGCCCGTTCAAAAAATCCGCCAGGCGCGTCGCGCAATTTGCCAGGCGCGTCGCGCGGCGTTTAAACTGTGCAGACTTCTGTAATTTGACCCGAAACTTGTTTTGTTTGATGCCACAGGTAACAAAAGGATTTTGCTTCGATTTGACAATGAAAATGCACTCTTGACCTTACTCCCTTAACATAAAATAAATTCCCAACGGTCATATTTTTAAAATGTAACATGAACTCTCGGTCGTGTTTTGCAAGGTAAACACAGTCTTTTTGACCTTTTTCAACAATACTCCTCGGCGCAATTTCAACTCGGAATCACAAGCGATGCATGCATCAGAGATAAAGGCCAGAACTCTTTTTTACTTATGCACAGGTGTTCGAAGGGGATTCTTGCCAGTTTTGTTCCTTGTGTGACAACTTTAACACCGAACTTCAAACTTGGAAAAAATAACTCAATAACCTTCATATCATCTCTGCTACTGTGTTTAATGATACTGGTGATATTTATGATGTAAAACAACCCCTCTTTTAAAACTGTCAAGAGAATACCTGAGTTCTGACTTGTTTTTGAAAGGATAGGGTTTGTTTTGTCAACCTGTTTTGACAGCCTCAGTATTTAACAACTTCTTCAACCTTTTCTCCAATGCAGGTGTCAAACTTGCTGGTCTTCTTGGACTTGATCATGGCCATCTAATTTGAGAAAGGCACCTCCTTTCAACATACTTTCTTGCTTATAGGTGTATCATCTATGATATTATCTGTCCTTTGGAATAATGAAAAACTGTGTTTGTTTCAAATCATCTAAACAATGACAGTCTATCAAAACAAACTCCTTTTTCCTATTCATAAAATTGTATACCTATTCACAATGTCCATCTTGGGAACTAATCTTGAATTGCCTCCCATCATTTGTGATGTATATCTGAAAGGATAAGCTTATGAAGCAGGAAAAACAGGGTTCTTTGAAACACAGTTATCATTTCCTTTCAATAGTGCAGTGATCTTTCTTTGTAACAGAATCATCCCTAATTTCAAATCTGTCCACTGCTTGACACTTTAGGTGATATTTCTAACAAGGAAAAACCATTCAAAATCTGTTTGAAAAGCCTTGAAAACTGTTTTGTCATTCTTAAAAGGGAGGTGGTCTGTCTTTCCCCAACTTGGTTGACAGTCTCTGCTTCCAGGTGATCCATAAGTTTCTTCTTTGATTGTAAGTGCTATATTTTGGTTGCATCCATTCATAATATATTTCTCTGTTTACTTAAAAGGAGCTCCTTTAGATTTCTTGGCATGTGACAGTGAGGTGACCCCCTCTCCTAAGGAAACTGCCCCTTTTTTGTATCAATAGCCTTTATATTCAAATTGTCTCCTGTCCACTATAAGGTATAGTTTGACAGACATTTTCATATGGATAGGAAAACCAATACTTTTTGAAACATAAACACCATCTGTTACCTGTGCAATGACTTCTGTTTTCCTTCTTTGTCTCTTTCCACTGCACCCTTTGACCAATCAGTCTTCAACAACATTCAATACCTTGGCCATCTGCTCATAAATGGAGGAGGCCCTTCACTTGGCAAAGTATCTGAAAATTGTTTGATAAGGCTGCCTGACAAGGGTTTTGCTAGGATTATGATGGTAAGCAACCAACTTGAAAACATTAATACCTTTACTTCTGCCTGTGATCACTACTGTGCCTCAAAAAAAAAAAAAAACCCTAGTCAAGGTGTCACTGTGTCACTTGTACTGCTCTTTGCTGAGGGGAACTGAAAGTCACCATTTGCCTTGGTTATCTTATGACAAATTATTTGAAAGATAGTCTCTGTGACTATGGAGGTCAGCACCCTTTGAAAAACAACACCTTTTCTTCTGCTTGTGATAATGACATGATTTGTCAGCATCTCTTCAATTTGGTCTTTGTGGAACAGCAGGCTGCTTATGATTAGAATTGTTTTTTACTAATAATATGCCTCTATAAAGTTTAACAATTCACATGATTGGCTAACTTCAAATGACTTCCTTTACAAGACCCAAACTCTGTTTTCCCTTTAACTTGCATACTTCAGACTGTAGCCCTGTTATGATCATCACTCATACTCAGAAAACCTGGAGTCACTGTCTCACTATCCAGTAAAAAGCAAACCTGGTCTTTTGCGATCCTTAAAGTCAATACTGGCCAGCGCCCTCTGCTTGTAGATGAAGGAGGCGCCCTAACCCTTTGCTTGTAAATGAAGGAGGTTCTGGGCCATGACAAATTACCAGTTTGCTGTGACAGTGGTGTTTTTCTCTTACTGTGATTTTACATGCTGGAAGGAAAATACAAGGTCTTGATGAGTGATTCTCTGTTTTGAAGATATATCTCAGGCTCATGTTACATTTAGAAGCAGTTGTTATTCTAACTGTAGATTCAAGCATTTACTCCTGAGATGAAGTTATATTTCCTGTCTCGTAGAATCCATAAAACACTGTAAAACACCTAATAATCAGCTTGAGACTGAGGTCTATGCAGTGCTGAGACCTAGGGGTATAAGTGGCGCGACTTAGAGCTGTTATCAACTTGATTTGCAGAGTGAGCGGTCAGTCATGATTGGTCTGTAGCAGATGGAGGCTTTTTGGCTTTTTGATGATTTCCAGGGGTAAAATGTCTTAAAGCACCACTTCCTAACATAGGGGAGGCTTTTGAAACAGACTTGGACTTTTCCTTTTGGAGCTGATGGGCAGACCAATAGGGCTGAAGCTAGATAGGATAGTGATAATGAGGTTTTGATTTTGACATGGGTGGACTGAAAAGTAGAAAGGCGAAAAAAGTTTTTAGGAGGGTTTTCTAGATTAAAAATTGACATAAGGAAATCAGCTTCTAGAAAACTCAGCTATAGATATAGTCATCACTAACATGTAAAAAATACTGATGGCTAACAGTGGCTCCATTTGGGGAGGACAGCTCCTTGTCAGGAGGTGTCCAGAATTCAGATCTTTTCTACCTACCCCACTATCTTTCCTAACATTTTTTCTTCACTTTGGCGCATTTGAACTAGCAGCCTTTTGACAATGCATATTTTTCTTTTTGCAAAATAAACCTATCTATTTCTACTCTTATATCTGCCGGGAGTCCAGATTAAACTGATGAACTCCTTCATTACTCTACCTAAAGCTAGATCGACTGTCAAGATTAAGCAGTTTGACAGGATTTTATTCTCTAATCTAAAACATGAAATTCAAAATGATCAAATCAGGATTAGACAGTCTGATTTGTCATGCATTTGCGGCATAAAAGACAAGCGGCACACAAATGTTATTTTGCAATAAAGGGAAACTAGAGAAGCGAGGTTAAGATGTATAATGTATTTTTTCATCCCTCGCTTCTCTCTTTGGTTCTGTTTTATGCACGTGGAACCATAATCTCTCCCTAATCTAAGCTCTGTGATAAGTCAATCTTACACAATGTTGACTATCTTTGCACTCACTACTTATCAGCAAATAAATTTAAACATGCTCAGCTATGATTAGGCTAGATAGATGAACAAGACTTTGAAGCACTAGTAGCGGCATTTAGACTTGCTCGCTTTCTGAAAGACTATTTTTTTTTTGGAACATGGGGCCTTTGTTCTATCTTCACTCGCCCTCTTTTCTGTTTTTTACTGTTTTTGACTTTCCTATCTTTTACTGTTTTTTACTTTTCTATTTTTCAATATTTCAGACAATGGTATGTACAATGAATGAAAGTGTTATAAAATCAAAAATGGAGCTCCTGACAAAAATAGTGCTTTAATGTCCTGCCATTCACAGGACCCCCAAAAATTTCAGTCCCATCAGGTTCTTGCAAGAAGAAAGCATTGTTTCCACTGACTGAGCTGATGATGTAAGGCCCTTTCCATAAATTTTCAAACTTGCCATGTTTACCTTTGTCTTCTCTTCTAGAATCCCATTTTAAAACTTTATCTCCGATTTGAAAATCATTTTCCTTAGTTCTTCTGTCAAAAATATGTTTTATTTTATCTTGTGCTAACTGAGCCCTTTGGTAAACTTCTTCTCTGGTTTGTTGTAAATGGATAGTCTGATTTACCCTCCTTTGCATGTCATTCTCTTCTATTTGGACTTCTTGTAATAGTTTCATTACCGGAACCCCTAAAGATGTTGGGAAAATGGCATCTATACCATAAACTAGCTGGTAAGGGGACATACCTATGGATTTCTTGGTGGTTAATCTATCAGCCCATAAGGTGTGTACTAGTTTCTCATGCCATGCTTTTTGATTTTGTTCAAGAATTTTTTTGATAATGTTGACTAGGCTTTTGTTAGAAGACTCAGCTAAACCATTACCTTGAGGGTAATAGGCTGTGGAATGTCCTAATGAAATATGATACTTGTGACAGAAGTCTATCATTTTCTTGGAAGAGAAGGCAGCGGCGTTATCTGTAATGATTTTCTTGGGACAACCAAATCTGGATAGGATATTGGTTTCTAGGAACGTGATGATGACTGAATCAGTGGCGTTCCGGGAAGGTATGGCTTCTATCCATTTGGTAAAGTAATCAATGGCTGTGAGGATCCATTTATGTTGAGCGGATGAGGAGGGGTGAATTTCCCCAATGAAATCTAAACCCCATTGCTGGAAGGGTCCTTCAACTATGATGGGATGTAAGCGCAAAGGTAAAAGATTTTTCTTGCCATAAAAAATTTGACATTTATGGCATGTCATAACTAGTTTGTGAGTATCAGGGAACAAGGTAGGCCAATAGTAACCGGCTCTAAGGATTTTTTTTGCAGTGGTTTTCCAGTAGAGATGGCCTCCACATTCCCCTTCGTGCATTTCGTGCATAATTTTCTCTGCATCAGACTCAAGAAAACATTTAAGCAGCATACCAGTGGGATTTTTCCAATACAAAAAACCATCTAAAATGCAAAACTTTAAAGATTTTTGTTTAAGGAATCTTGCTTTTGTTTTTGATAAAGTCGGAGGAGCATTCAGATAAGTTAATACATAAAGAATATCTGCATACCAAGGTGAATCTAAAAATGTCTGATCAATAGGGGGAAGTGTGCATTCTTCCTGTTCTTCTAAGGCATCGACAAAATTTATATCTAAAGCTTGGAGGTTGGTTTCAGCCATTAGTCTTGCAAGTCCTTTCCCTTTAACTAGTTTGGTAGGTCGGATTTCTAAGTCATATTCTAGGATGATAGCGATCCATTTTCCCCTTTTACCATCGGGATCTTGGTTCAGAATGTCCTTGACGACAGTATTAGGGAAAAAAGCTATGACATGAGAATGCAAGATGTAAACTCGGAAATCTTTCAGTGCTTTTACCAATGCGAATGCCTGTTTTTCCATGATGTTATATTTCAAGGGAGCATCTCTCAGGGATTTGCTAAAAAAGGCAATGGGTTGCTCCTGCCCAGCTGCATTTTTTTGCAACAACACCGCAACTATTGTATGTTCTGAGGCAAATGAAAAAATGTAAAAATCTTTGGTGAAGTCAGGGCTTATCAATACTGGTGTTTCAGTTAAGGCCCTTTTAATTAGTTCAAAAGATTTTTTGGCTTCTATAGTCCATTTAACCCCGACCTCCTTTCTTAACATATTTGTGATATCTTTCAGGAGTTCAGCAAGGTTTGGGATGAATCTTCTTAAGAAATTTATTTTTCCGATAAAGGACTGTAACTCCTTTATGTTTCTGGGGTGACTTATATGTAAGATACCTTCGATTCTCTAGGAATCTATTTTAATTCCTTCTTCCGAAATAATGTGACCTAGGATTTTTCCTTCCTCTAGACCGAAAAGTGTTTTCTTGGGGTTTAGGATAAACCGTACTTTCTGCATTTGTTGAAGACTTTTCTTAAGTGTGCTAGGTGTTCTTCATCTGATTTAGAATATACTGTTATATCGTCAAGATATATGACTATGAAAATACCTATGTCCTCTGAAAAGGCTATGTCCATGGCTCTTTGAAATGTGGCGCCAGCATTCATCAGTCCAAAAGGCATTTTAACGTACATAAAAGTGCCCCAAGCGGTGGTGAAAGCTGTCTTATGTTGATCGGTAGGATAAACCAACACTTGGTTATAGCCAAAAAAACCATCAAGCAATGAGATTCTTTTAGCGCCTACTACCTTCTAAAGTATGTGGTCCATTTTGGGCGGAGGGTAGTTATCTTTCAGACATGCCCGATTTAGGTTTCGGAAATCTATACAGAGTCTGATTTCACCAGTATTTTTCCTAACTGATACTAGATTTGAGACCCACTCAGAGTATCGGAGAGACACGATTATCTCGGCATCATACATCTTTTTAATTTCCTTTTCAACTAATGGTAGTAATACTGGGTTTATCCTCCTTAACTTTTGCTTGAAAGGCTTTTGGTTTTCTTTGAGGGGAATTTTATGTTGGATGATGCTGGTGTCATATGACTTCAAATCTTGGTATCCCCATGCAAACACATCTTTAAATTCCTTAAACAGTTCGATGTATTTATGCTTTATGAGAGGTGGGAGGGTTTTGGATAGTTTAATGTTTTTGGGCTCTTCTGTACTTCCTATGTTGTATTCCTCTATGTCACCTTCTGTAGATTCCATTTTAGGCTTTTTGGCCACGTCATTAAAGTCAAACAATTCTTCTAAAGGTGCGAGCCCTCTAGGTATGGTGTCATTTTCGCAGTGTAAGACTTCGAGTTCCCTTTGGTAAATGTCCTCTTCTATCTCCCTATCATATGGATGGTCTACCAGGTTTAGATTGGTCCACAAAGGTGGATTTAGCTCTTGGTCTTGAGTTTGGCTGGGTTTCCTTTCTTCATCTCCTGAGTCTATTTTGACTATTTCAAACGCATTCCTAGATTATAAGAAATCATCAATTTGATCATCATCTTGGAATATTTGCCAATGGTCAAGATTATCTGGTACAGTAGGGCGATGTTTAACTTGAATGTCATATTTCTCACTTATACATGGTACTTGGCTACTGCTTGCAGCAAAGGCGAGCTCATTTGCTAGGCTGTTTTAAATCCTAGGGATATAGGTGAGTTCATATTTTTCAAAAGTTTTAAGGATATCTAAAGCTGCATTCCTATATTCTCTCAGCCTTGGGTTCTTTGCCGAATATTCACCTTTGATTTTCCTGATTACAAGCTCTGAGTCTCCTTGGGCTGATATTCTATTGGCGCCTAAGTCTCTAAGCATGTGCAGACCGATGAGAAGGGCTTCATATTCCGCAATGTTATTAGTACATTGGAATTCTAATCTAAAATAATGACCTTCTTTAGTATTGTGTATCCAGATGCCTTCTCCTGAACCTGTCTTGCCACAAGAACCATCAAAGCTTATACTCCAAAGAGTTTCCTTTTCATACATGATACTTGGCCGTTTTTCAGGTTTCTTGGGACTTTGGTCATCAATTTATTCATTCAGTAATGGTTTGGACATGTCTTCATTTTCTTTTATCTGCTTGTTTATATCACCTTCATTGTATAAGATAAAAGAATCTAAATTGGAATGAATGGAATAGATGGGGGTATTGTTTGGCTTGTCTCTGTTGCTAACCATGTATTTCATGCGAGTCTCTCAGTATAACCTTCTTGTTTGGTTGAAAACCGAGATAGTAGCGAATGACATATCCATTTGGAGGCTACCTTGTATTTTGGCAGCCCATGCTCTTGATAGTAGCATTCCATATTTGGGTGGGATATCGGCCACTACTACATCCATGACTAAGTTTTTGGCTGGTAGTTGTGTTAGGGCAAAATCTAGATTCTTTATCAGACCTAAACATTTGACCTGGCTTGAATCGAAAGAATACAGGTCTTTGTAAGGTTGAGTCACTTCCAGTCCTAGGTTTTCCATGACTGCTTTAGGCATGAGGTTATGGGAAGCACCAGAATCTAACATGGCATTGTGCAATATTTTGTCCTGTATGTTTAAGCTTACATAGAAAGGAGAAATAGATCCTTCTTGGTATTCACCTTCTACTTTAGGGCCAAATAAGAGCTCGGGTTTGTCATCAATTAAATTCAAGGTATTTGCTTTGCTCTCCAGATCAAGGACTTTGAATATTTGAGATCTATACCTTCCTACAGTTATTAGCTCTGTGAGGGGTATGGTAATTTTTATTTTGGAAATTTCCCCTTCGAAACTAAAAGGAGTATGTAGTTTGGGCAGATTTGTTTCAGCTTTTTCAGACATAACTTTTTCTATGTTCTTAATTTTCTGACTTTGGCTTGGGATTTTATTTGATATAGCCAACTCAGGGGCTTTTGTAGAGGTACTAGGAGTATCAGAGCTAACACTTGTCTGAATGGCTTTGCCTTTGTTTGGGTCGATCTTTTTGGCCTCAACTTTGTTACTATCCATGGTTTTCTTTAGGATGTCATCTGAGGTCCGGGTACTGTCAGGGTTACTCTTTTTGGAATGGTTTTGGTTTTTTCTGCTTCTAAGATTATACTGCCGGTGAGCTTCTATTATGGCATTTTGAAATTCTATGGCAGGATCATCGAGATCTTCATAGTTGGTCTCATCTTGATTAGGAGAACATAACTCTTGTTCTTCTGCTGTGAGGTACACCTCACTCTCATCATCAGACCCTACAAGATTTAAGTGACTTTCATCAATGGGTTTTGTATCTCTATCATCTTCTTCCACATAGTTTTCATTGAATGGTGGCCTAATCTGTTGGTCATTTTCCCTTGGTCTGTTTTGGGGCTGCTCCCTCCTAAATTTTTGGTTCCAGTTTCTGTTTGGAGGGTTTGGCTGGTTGTCCCTAACAGGAGCTTTTTCATTGATCTTTTCCCACATTTTGGCCATGGTTTTGACCAAGTCATCTATTCTAGGATCTAGGGAAGGTGATGAAGTGGAGACCTCATCTTTATATGTGAATTTTCTCTCTGATCTAGTCCTATCTCTTTTTTCTTCTAAGTTGGCATCTGCTTTTATGGCTATTTGTTGCATTTCCTCTAAGGTAGGGGGATCCTTGTCTCTTAGATGATATGTCATGTCCGGATCAAAACCCTCGGGGAATTTTGCCAAGGCTAAACCAAGTGGGGGTTTGAAATGAGGTGGGAGGGAGTTATATACACTGTTGAACCTAGTACAATAAGCTTGGACACTTTCCCCATTTTCCCGTTTTAGGTTGTTATATTATGACAGGATTTGAATGGGGTTTTTTCGAATTTCCCACCTATTTCTGAAGACTTGATGTAGTTCTGGGATATCATGGATACTGTTTGGAGTTAAGCTTTTGAACCATGTTTTGGGTTCACCACCAAGACTTTGGGCGAATATTATCATTCTGACGGTCTCGTCTTGTACCTCCAGGTATTCATAAGCATCAGTCATCCTACTTATATGCTGTTGAGGTGTAGTGACATCTTCTCCAGTAAAGTGTGGGATTTTGTCTTGATATTTATTTGGGAGAGGAGCCAAGGGCGGTGGCAACACCAAAGGTGCGTACCAGGCTGCCATGACTGGAGCTAATGGATGATGTACAAGATGAGGACTAGTAGGCTGAGATGAAGTGGTTTGAACAGTGGTGGTTTGACCAGGTGTGGCGGATGAACTTGGACTAGTGATCTAGTTTTGAGCAGAATTGGGATGGTAGGAGCCAAACTGATAGAGAAGCTGGAAATCAGGAGGAGTGGTAGGTGAAGCTTCTCTACTAGGACTCTGTGGTGGGTTTAGGGGTTCAAGATCGTCAAAGTTTATCTTACTAGATGATTTTCTTCTGGGAAGAGTTTTTGATGACTCTAATTCAAAAGGTGAATCTGGTAGGATAGTGAAATGTTTAGGTACTGATCTTGTTTTACGGATGGATCTACCAGTAGCTAGATGATCAGTTTCGGAAGCTTGCCATAGAATCTTCTCTGGGTCATCTACTATGATAGGGGGATTTGGGTCTGGATGGGATCTGGTGTTGATTCTTCGTGAAGCCAAATTTTGGATCTAGAGTTTAGAGAGAATGGTATTGGTGAATGTTCTGGATGAGTGGTCTCTCTAAAGTTCTACTAAGGTAAAGGATGGTCAAAATAAAAGGGATGGACTAGTGGAGTTTCCAGGTGGAACTGGGTTGTTTTTATGAAGATAGCTATGGTCCACCACCAGTAACTAATCTGGGAATGTTTTGGATTTTCTGAATTTATGTGCAACCTATGGTTTATTAAAGTATCCTAGACTTGTTTCAACACTTTTCTAGGGTGATGAGAACAAAAAGAGTTTACTCTAAATGGGTCTATGGGCTGCTTGCTTTTTTAAGTATCTAAAGGACCAAAGAGTCTATAAGAGTTTTCTAGACTGTCATGTACTCAGTGTCCCACCATCTCCCGCTATGTTAGTGAGCGATGGGATAGATAAATTTGATGGTAATCTAGAGTTCGATAAAATAGTAAGGCCTACTGGAGGCTAGTGGAGTCGCCAGGTGGATTATCAGTTTGTTTTGAGATATACTTGTATGGTCCACCACCAATACTGTCAAAAACCAATCTAAGGGAGTTTTTGGGGTTTTTTGAGTTTTTATGTAATCCTAAGGTTTGGAAAAGTGTCCTACAGCTGATTCATCATTTTGCTAGGATGGTGAGACAACCAGATTCTACTCTTCTAAGTTTGACTGAGATCTAAGAGTTCCTAAGGGATACCTAGGATTTTTTGACTCAAAGTCCCACTGTGATCACCATTATGTTAGGTTCCCATGATTTGGCCGATTGGCGAGCCAAATGACGATGTAACATCAAACCAAGCTTTGGAGCCCAAGGACCTAGCCTTCCTGGACTCAGAGAGGGCTCTCTCTATTATATGCAAAAGATGTCGGTGTGTTTGCTTATGGTGTTCTGATATTAGGCTAGTTATGAAGTGAGTTTTTGATTTTTTGGTTTTTAAGTTTGTGAGGGATAAAACTGATCAAATACATAAACTGGATAACAAGATGTAGATAAATTGGGCTATGGGGTCAAACAGGTCAAGGAAGCTATGAAATGATGATGTAAGGTTGTTGTAGGGCCGATTTGATTCACGGTAGAAGGGATCTTTGGGCAGAATGGAGTAAATGGACATCAAGTTTGTGAAAGACGAGGGATTTCAAGTGTAACTAGTTGATAGCAGACATAAACATGTTATAGAAAGCCATTAATCATGTTAAATGTAACTATGAGCTAATTAATACATAGAAATCAAACATTCCAGCCATGCATAGAAGTATAAGACCTTCTAACTTCGGGAAATGGCTATCAGACTTTGGGGAAAACACATAAGAAGGACTAACAACTCAAAATACTATGCCGGAACGCCTAAACACAGTCTTTAAGTTATTGGGCACTTTGACAAACAAGCTTTCATAGTTTTAGGAAAAGGGCTAGATCGGGACTAGGCCTCCTTGGTTCAACAAGATGATAAGCTAATCAGTCAAAGAGATAGTTTCATGGACAGAACTATGGACAATCATAGGTAAGCAGGGCACACCATACATCCTACTCAACATGCATAGAACTTATGAATAAAACTAGCAACAATACCTTAAGTTACTAAAGAGCAGTTAAGAATTCTTTAGTATGACTAAGGAAGAAGAAAACATAAAGCTATGAAGATTCAGGAATTTTGAGGTGCCTCCATGGGCATATCTCAAAACTAATCTCTACTGATCTATAGCAGCAAGAAGTATGTATCATGAATGAAAACTAGAAGACAAAAACAAAGCAAGAAACAATATACCATTCTACCATGTCATGGAATCCATCAACAACCCTTCATCATTCATCAAAAGCATCCAAGAGGCAGTCCAAAATCATAACACAAGTATGTTCTTCAAAGCTCATATGACCAATATATTGATTCTTCTCTCAAGTTCAGCCTTGTTTTACAATGAAGCCTTGTGGAATAAATAGGTTTGAGTGAGGAAAACCTCATGGAGCAACTAGCTATCCCATTGGCCTAATCAAAATATCTAAACTTGTCCTTGAGGCTTTGCAAAGCCCAAGGCACAAAATATCCCATAAAATATCTAAAAAAATGCTAAAAATGGAAATTATATTGACTTTGCATCATTTTCCAAGTGTAAAAATAGCTAAACGCACATTTGGAAAAAGCAGATTTTTGAGGTTCAAAAATTGCAAAAATACTTCAGATTTACATCAGAAAAAGGTCCCCTGTCTTGCTGGAGACAAATGGCAGCCTTCCCGGTGTCAAAACGAGACTCATAATAGCTCGTTGGAAAGATTTGAGTGTCTACTTTCCGACGCAACTGAAATCACCTCAATCTGATGCCTGGAAGTCTTCCAAATCTGTACCTGTGTGTAAAAAGCCAGAAAATTGCAGACTGCTGATATGCCGGGCAGAATGTGCAAAAAGTGAGCATTTTTCGCCGTTTTGAGGGGGCGAATGATCTCCAAATGCTCTGAAAATCGCTGAGGACCTGCTCATAGAATTATGGCATCAACTGGTATCATCCTTCTCCCTTGACAAATCCTCAAACTGAAATGGCGAAATTATGAGTTTTCGACCAAAAACCCAAAAAATGCCAAAAAACAAAAAGTTGCCGAAATGGGCCCAAAATTGGCATGCATGACTCTCAGGGGTACCTAGCAATATGCTATGAAGCTGAGGCCAAAATATCAAGGGCTGATATGCTTTTCTCTTCTTTCCGCGCCAGGCGCTTCCCCTTTGCCTTCTTCAATTTCTCTTGGGCTGCCTTTAGTTTGCGTCTGGAAAACTGATTCAACTTTTGAAAGTGATGAGTTCTCTTCCTTTGCAGCTCTAGATCTCTGTTCGCCCTCTCAAGCTTCATTTCCAAGTGCTTGTTAGCTCTTTCAAGCCATGCCTCTTTGTTTTCTTCAATTTCCTGCTCAAGGAGTGCAGTGAGAGGAAAGGCTTGGAGATGGGCTTGTTCTTCTGCTTTCTACTTTTCCAAGGCTCTTTTAAGCCCGATGGTCCTAGGCCTCTTCTGCCTAGGCTGGTCTTCCTCCTCTTCCTCATCAAACTCACCAATGAGTTCTTCTATCCTTGCTTGAGCCTTAGCTGCCTCATTCTTATATTTGATCGCCCGTGCTTCATGAACAGCTGTGTGAACATTCATCTGTTTGTTTTGAATCTCTAAGAAGTGGTTGAAGTTCCTTGCCCTTTGAAGATCCTCCTCTAATGCCTCAATTTGTCCCTCTTTATGAATTAGGAGGTTTTCAAGAAGGCGGGCCTCATTATCACTATCATCGCTTTGGATAGGGATGACAGCCAATGCACCTCCATGCTTTGTACTTTCTCCAACTTTGCTTTTCCCTTTGAAGGCCAATCTTGCGCTTTTCCTCCTTGGCATGCTAGTAGGTGTCCTTTTGGGTGATTTCCTTTTGCTAGGAACAACCTTTGTCACTGTTAGAGTGGCAGCCTTGGACCCTCTCTTTCTTGCTATGCTGAGCTTGGTTCTTTTGGGAGGAGGAGACATGACTGATTTACCCTTGACATCTTCTTGAACTTGCTGCTCTTCTTGAGGCTGCTGGATGTCTTCCTTTTACTGTTTACTTTGTTGCCCCTGTTCGCCAACATTAGCTTGCTGTTCTTCATCAATGCCTTGTTCATTTGGTGCTTCAAACTGCTGCCCTTCTTTGCCAAAATCATTCTTTGTTGTTCTTCATCTTGGACCTGTTGCTGTCCTTCATCCCTTTCCTCTAGCTTTGCTGTTTACTACCCTCTCCTTCTTGTTGTTGACTTGGCTGTACTGTAGTCATTCTGAGCCTTCTAGGAGTAGGCCTACTGGACAAAGGTACCGGGCGATGGATAGGCTGAGTGGGAGACACATGGACAGGAGGAACAGTAGAGAAATCTGGATGACTGATGAATACATCCCATGGAACCTCTTTTTTCTCTAGTTGGTGTAGGAAGATAATCTTGATCAGAGAATGATGGAAAAGGGAAGGTATTTGCAGAGGTGGGGCCTTCTTCTGGACAGTAGATTCCATCTTCTCGATGCTCTTGAATAAAAAGTAAGGGAGGTTTAGTTGCCTGTTTCTAGTAAAATGCATCAATAATCGGACATGGTAGGCATAAACTCGATCAAACCTCCCTTCACAAGTGAAATATTTCGTTATGACTTTCATAAGAGGAGCATAGCTGTCAAGGAGATATGAAAAAGGGAAAATAGCAGTGAGAGTATCTCTATGCTCAGGCTTGATGAAAGGTTTGTAATCTTCTAAGTTAAGATGAGCCTGTTTGAACCATTTTTCGCCATGATATGGAATCTTGGTGGCCTTGGACACATACCTTGGAGAAATATTGAAATCAAGACCTGCCACTTGGAAATGTTTTTCTTTGAATCTCAGGGCGCATAAGTGTGTTAGTGGCGAAAAACTTTTGACTTCTTGTATTTTCTGGGAAAAATCTAGGCAACCTACTTCATGGAAGTTGAAAAGGATAGAAGGATGATCATTAACCTCTTCTGTAGAGATTGGCTCATATATTTTGTGTGGACCGCTCCTGCTGTCTTGCCTTGGAGGCATTTTGACCTAAATATGCTTTGGAAGAAACAAACTGCCTCACTGTGTGTAAACTACTCTTTTGGAGTCAAACTGTGTCAATGTACTGCTTTGACAGAGAAACAATGTGATTTGTATGGTTTGCAACAAGTTTCTTATAATACACAACCTCTTCTCTCTTAAAAAGTAGCCTTCTACCTTGAATGTACCTCAGCTAGGAAGATTTCTCAATAGGATACCATATAGTAAAAAGGAGACAGACTGCTGGGTAAATTTCCTGTGCACAGTGTTAAGAAATCACTTTTTTCTTGTGAATTTTTAGAGGTCAATCAACACATCTATATCTGTGTCTCCAAGGTAAAATTCCCAATCATTAAAAACCTGCTCTTTCAGAAAGTGGCCTTCCACCTTGAAAATATCTCATTCAACAACTTCTCAGTAAGAAATAATACAGTGAAATGAAGGGCAGACTGCTAGGAGGAATTTGCTGTGAGAAGTGTCAAAATCACCTTGTTCTTGTGAAGTTAAGAGGTCACTCAATACATCTTAATCTTTGCCCATGGTAGACCTAGAAATCATTTAAAACCTTCTCTTCTTGGAGTGCTAATGAATCAACAGACTTATGGCTATGCAATCAAATCTTAGTGTAGGTATACATTCAAATTCACAGTTCTGAACAAGGTGACAGAGTTTTGGAAAAAACCTCAAAAAGTTTTCAACAAGGCCTGCAAGAGTATTTACTTTGCAAAATAAGCAAGACCTCTTACCAATGTAACACCTCTGGTTATGTTAGAGACCAGTGCCTTATCCATTGGCGCAAAAATTAACCCTTCTTTGATGTTATTTCTGAAAAGTGACAACATGGTTAACATCAATGATACTTCTACCTACCCCACTATCTTTTCTAACATTTTTTCTTCTCTTTGGCGCATTTGAACTAGCAGCCTTTTGACAATGTATATTTTTCTTTTTGCAAAATGAACCTATCTATTTCTACTCTTATATCTGCCGGGAGTTCAGATTAAACTGATGAACTCCTTCATTACTCTACCTATGGTAGATCAACTGTCAATATTAAGCAGTTTGATAGGATTTTGTTCTCTAATCTAAAACATGAAATTTAAAATGATCAAATTAGGATTAGGCAGTCTGATTTGTCATGCATTTGCGGCATAAAAGACAAGCTGCACACAAATGTTATTTTGCAACAAAGGGAAACTAGACAAGCGGGGCTAAGATGTACAATATATTTTTCATCCCTCGCTTCTCTCTTTGGTTCTGTTTTAGGCATGTGGAACCAGAATCTCTCCCTAATCTAAACTCTGTGATAAGTCAATCTTACACAATGTTGACTATCTTTTTCACTCACTAACTTATCAGCAAATAAATTTAAACATGCTCAGCTATGATTAGGCTAGATAGCTGAACAAGACATTGAAGTGCTAGTAGCGGCATTTAGACTTGCGCGCTTTCCAAAGGACTGTTTTTTGGAACATGGGGCTTTACCACTGCTTTTTAGAAACTGCCCTCTTTTTCTACTTTTATTGTTTTGGTATTTTCTGTTTTTTTCACTTTTTCTTTAAACAAACTACAAATGAAAAGGTGCTCACAAGGCTGAGCTTATTTTCTACTGCTGTTTTTCTACCTTAATCTAAACTGTACACAACATATATTTGGTGAACTCTTCTTTCCAATGCAACCAGTCAAGTAGATGATCACATGGGGGATTATGGTTTAGTTCTTTCATGATGCAGAAATAATGAAAAGGCCACTCCCACTTGGTTTGTTTTTGGACAGTAGTGCTTAAGCTTTTTCTCATTCTTGGCAGCAACTTGTTCATGATAAAACCCACTACTCTTTCAGACTTCTCAAGGAAAACAACAAATGGATCTTGGAATAATACCTGATCTAGAGGATTTGAGATATAGGATTCATTCAAGACTACTCTTTCTTCCACTTGGCTATATTTGGGACCCCCCTGGTAAAGCAACTCTTCTTCATGATCACTCGAACTGTCAGACTCATCATGTATTGCAGTGTAGTTTTCTTTCCAAGATGATGTGTTTTGATAGGGCGGGCTGGAAACTGTGTGAAGGTCATCAGGTTGATGGGTAGGGATACACTTTGACAGTAAATTATCTTGAAAGGATAGTGTGACAACTCTCATGTGTTTATCAACCTCTATTTCTTCATCTGCAATTTGTAACTCAATGGAACTGGGTAACTGCAAATCTGGAGTTAAGGAAGATTCTATGTCCAAAATGATTTCCTCAACTATTTCAGGCAAAGGATTCTCATTTAAAATATGCTCAAGAATTTCACCATCTTCCTCAAACTCATCATCAAAGCTGAAAAACTGTTGATTTCCAATCATGTGCATGTTATCTCTGACGGGCTGAAGTGAAGTAGAGCAAAGAGTCCGAGACTCTTCACTTACTTCTAAACTTTCAAGGTTCTCCTCATGAGTGTCATAGATGACCAGTAATGGCTGCTTACTTTTCTCAAATTTATGAAACTGAGCTTCCTCCCAAAAATCAAAAACTGAATCTTCTGCAAAGTTAGCTTCTGTTTGGAAATCATATAAGTCAACATATTGATCAAACATTTGAGAATCATTAACATAAGAAATGTCACCATCCATGTACATTGGACTGCCAGATTTCTTTTCTTCAACTTGATTTACAAATATATTTTCTGACTTATGATATGCAGGATTAACAGGAGAAAGATTAGAGAAGTTTTGGTTATTAGTTTCTGCATCTAGTAACGGAAAATGCATTTCTGATGGTTTGAGAGCTTCTTCCTTTTCCATTATCTGCTTGTTTATATCACTTTCATTGTATAAGATAAAAGAATCTAAATTAGAATGAGTGGAATAAATGGGAGTATTGTTTTCCATGACTGCTTGAGTTACCAGAGGTTGAGTTACTTCTAGTCCTAGGTTTTCCATGACTGCTTTAGGCATGAGGTTATGGGAGGTACCAGAATCTAACATGGCATTATGTAATATCTTGTCCCGTATGTTCAGGCTCACATAGGAAGGAGAAACAGACCCTTCTTGGTATTGACCTTCTATTTTCGGGCCGAATAAGAGCTCGGGTTTGTTTTCAGTTAGATTTAAAGTATCTGCCTCGCTCCCTATGTCAAAAACTTTGAAAATTTGAGATCTATACCTATCTACAGTTATTAACTCGGTAAGGGGTATGGTAATTTTTATTTCGGAAACTTCCCCTTTGAAACTAAAAGGAGTTTGTAGTTTGGGCAGATTTGTTTCAACTTTTTCGGACATGACCTTTTCTATGCTTTTAATTTGTCGATTCTGGTTTGAGACCTTGTTTGACACAGTCGCCTCGGGAGTCTTTGTGGAGGTACTAGGAGTATCCGAGCTAAGACTTGTTTGAATAGCTTTATCTTTGTTTTGGTCAATTTTCTTAGCCATAATTTTGTTGCTATTCCATGGCTTTTTTAAGGATGGTGTCAGAGGTTTTAGCAGTGTCAGGGCTACTCTTCTTGGAGTGGTCTTGGTTTTTTCTGCTTCTAAGGTTATACTGCCTATGAGCTTCTATAATGGCATTATGAAAATCTATGGCAGGATCTTCGAGATCTTCATAGTCGGTTTCGTCCTGACTTGGGGAGCACAACTCTTGCTCTTCTGCTGTGAGGTAAACCTTACTCTCGTTATCAGAACCTATGAGTTTCCAATGATTTTCATCAATGGGTGCGGTATCCTTATTCTCTTCATCAACATAATTCTCACTGAAGGATGCTCTGATCTGCTGATCATTTCCTCTTGGTTTATTTTGAGACTGATCTTTTCTAAAGCCTTGTTTCTGGTTTTGAGGGTTTGGTTGGTTGTCCCTAGGAGGCGCTTTTTCACTCATTTTTTCCCACATATTTGTCATGGATTTTATCAGGCCATCTATTCTAGGATCTAGGGAAGGAGATGAAGTGGAGACCTTATCTCTATATGGGACTTTTCCTTCTAATCTAGTCCTGGCTCTTTTTTCTGCTAAGTTGGCTTCTGTTTTTATGGCTATTTGTTGCATTTACTCTAGGGTAGGGGGATCCTTGTCTCTCAGATGATATGTCATGTCTGGATCAAAACCCTCGGGGAATTTTGCCAAGATTAAACCGAGTGGGGGTTTGAAGTGAGGTGGGAGGGCGTTATACACATTGTTGAATCTAGTGCAGTATGCCTGGACACTTTCCCTATTTTCCCGTTTTAGGTTGTTATATTCTGACAGGATTTGAATAGGGTTCCTTCGGACTTCCCACTTGTTCGTGAAGACTTGGCAGAGTTCTAGGATGTTGTGGATGCTGTTTGGAGGCAAGATTTTAAACCATGTTTTGGGTTCTCCACCCAGGCTTTGGGCGAATATTCTCATTCTGACGGTTTCATCGTGTACTTCCATGTATTCAAAAGCATCGCTAATCCTACTTACATGCTGTTGGGCTGTGGTGGTGTCTTCTCCGGTAAAGTGTGGAATTTTGTCTTGATATTTATTTGGGAGAGGAGCCAAGGGCGGTGGCAACACCAAAGGTGCGTACCAGGCTGCCATGACGGGAGCTAATGGATGATGTACAAGATGAGGACTAGTAGGCTGAGATGAGGTGGTTTGAACAGTGGTGGTTTGACCAGGTGTGGCGAATGAACTTGGACTAGTGATCTGGTTTTGAGCAGATATGGGATGGTAGGAGCCAAACTGATAGAGAAGCTAGAAGTCAAGAGGAGTGGTTGGTGAAGCTTCTCTACTAGGACTCTGTGGTGGGTCTAGGGGTTCAAGATCGTCAAAGTTTATCTTACTATGAGACCTGCTTCTGAAAAGAGCCTTTGATGACTCTAATTCAAAAGGTGAATCTGGTAGGATAGTGAGATGTTTAGGTACTGATCTTGTTCTACGGATGGATCTACCAGTAGCTAGATGGTCAGTTTCGGAAGCTTGCCACAGAATCTTCTCTGGGTCATCTACTATGATAGGGGGGTTTAGGTCTGGATGGGATCTGGTGTTAATTCTTCGTGAAGCCAGATTTTGGATTTAGAGAGGATGGTATTGATGAATGTTCTGGATGAGTGGTCTCTCTAAAGTTTTACTAAGGTGAAGGATGGTCAAAATAAAAGGTATGGATTAGTGGAGTCGTCAGGTGGAACTGGGTTGTTTTTATGAAGATAGCTATGGTCCACCACCAGTAACTAATCTGGGAATGTTTTGGATTTTCTGAGTTTTATGTGCAGCCTATGGTTTGTTAAAGTATCCTAGACTTGTTTCAACACTTTGCTAGGGTGATGAGAACAAAAAGAGTTTACTCTAAAAGGGTCTATGGGCTGCTTGCTTGTTTAAGTATCTAAAAGACCAAAGAGTCTATAAGAGTTTGCTAGACTATCATGTACTCAGTGTCCCACCATCTCCCACTATGTTAGTGAGCGATGGGATAGGTCTATCGGATAGTAACCTAGAGTTTGGTAAAATAGTAAGGTCTACTAGAGGTTAGTGGAGTCGCCAGGTGGATTATCAGTTTGTTTTGAGATATACTTGTATGGTCCACCACCAATATTGACAAAAACCAATCTAAGGGAGTGTTTTGGGGTTTTTTGAGTTTTATGTGCCTACAAGGTTTGGAAGAGTTTTCTATAACTGACTCATCATTTTGCTAAGATGGTGAAAGAGCTATTTCTACCCTTCAGACAATATCCAAATTTACTAAGCTTGATTGAGACTTTAAGAGTTACTAAGGTGTACTTAGATTGTCACTAACTCAGAAGGTCCTACTGTGAGTGTCACTATGTTAGTGAGCAGTGGGATAAGTCAATCAGATAGTATTCTTTAAGGTTTCTTAAGGTCTAGGGAATCTAAGTTTGTTTAATACTCAGAGTCCCACCGTGATCGCCATTATGTTAGAGAGCGGTGGGATAAGTCAATCAAACAATATTCTTAAAAATAAGGGACTTCTAGAGTTCTAAGGTGTCCTTAGATTGTCACTAACTCAAAGTCCCACCGTGATCGCCATTATGTTAGTGTGGCGATGAGGTGGTTAAATCGGATGGAATTCTAAAATTTGGCAAGGTAGTAAGGCCTACTGGAGGCTAGTGGAGTCGCCAGGTGGATTTTTAGTTGTTTTGAGGTATATGTGTATGGTCCACCACCAATACTGTCAAAAACCAATCTAAGGGAGTTTTTGGGGTTTTTTGAGTTTTTATGTAATCCTAAGGTTTGGAAGAGTGTCCTACAGCTGAGTCATCATTTTTCTAGGATGGTGAGACAACCAGATTCTATTCTTCTAAGTTTGACTGAGATCTAAGAGTTCCTAAGGGATACCTAGGATGTTTTGACTCAAGGTCCCACCGTGATCGCCATTATGTTAGGGTCCCGTGATTTGGCCGATTGGCTAGCCAAATGACGATGTAACATCAAACCAAGATTTGGAGCCCAAGGACCTAGCCTTCCTGGACTCGGAGAGGGCTCTCTCTATATGTGTAAAAGATGTCGGTGTGTTTACTTGTGATGTTCTGATATTAGGCTAGTTATGAAGTGTGTTTTTGGTTTTTTAGTTTTTAAGTTTGTGAGGGATGAAACTGATCAAATACATAAACTGGATAACAAGATGTAGATAAATTGGGCTATGGGGTCAAACAGGTCAAGGAAACTATGAAGTGATGATGTAAAGCTGCTGTAGGGCCGATTTGATTCACAGTAGAAGGGATCTCTGGGCAAAATGGATTAAATGGACAGTAAGTTGGTGAAAGACAAGGGATTTCAAATGCAAACTAGTTAATAGCAGACATAAACATGTAATAGCAAGCCATTAATCATGTTAGGAATAACTATAAGCTAATTAATACATAAGAAATCAAACATTCCAGCCATACATAGAGGTATAAGACCCTCTAACTTCGGGAAAAGGCTATCAGACTTTGGGGAAAACACATGAGACAAACTAACAACTCATAAACTATGCCGGAACGCCTAAACATAGTCTCTAAGTTATTGGGCACTTGGACAAATAAGTTTTCATAGTTTTAGGCAAAGGGCTAGATCGGGACTAGGCCTCCTTGGTTCAACAAAATGATCAACAAATCAGTCAAAGAGAAAGTTTTATGGACAGAACTATGGACAGCTTATAGGTAGGCAGGGCACACCATACATCCTACTCAATATGCATAGAACTTGTAAATAAAACTAGCAAACATTATCCTTAGGTTACTAAAGAGCAGTTAAGAATTCTTTAGCATAACAAAGGAAGAAGAAAACATCAAGCTATGAAGATTCGGGAATTTTGAGGTGCCTCCATGGGCATATCTCAAAACTAATCTCTACTGATCTATAGCAGCAAGAAGCATGTATTATGGATGAAAACTAGAAGACAACAACAAAGCAAGAAAAACTATACCATTCTACCATGTCATGGAATCCATCAACAATCCTTCATCATTCATCAAAAGCATCCAAGAGGCAGTCCAAAATCATAACACAAGTATGTTCTTCAAAGCTCATATGACCAATATATTGATTCTTCTCTCAAGTTCAGCCTCTTTTTACAATGAAGCCTTGTGGAATAAATAGGCTTGAGTGAGGAAAACCTCATGGAGCAACTAGCTATCCCATTGGCCTAATCAAAATATCTAAACTTGTCCTTGAGGCTTTGCAAAGCCCAAGGCAAAAAATATCCCATAAAATATTAAAAAAATGCTAAAAACGGAAATTATATTGACTTTGCACCATTTTCCAAGTGTAAAAATAGCTAAACGCACATTTGGAAAAAGCAGATTTTTGAGGTTCAAAAATTGCAAAAATACTTCAAATTTATATCAGAAAAAGGTCCCCTGACTTGCTGGAGACAAATGGCAGCCTTCCTGGTGTCAAAACGAGGCTCATGATAGCTCGTTGGAAATATTTCTGTGTTTAATTTCCGGCGCAACTGAAATCACTCAATCTGATGCCCGGAAGTCCTCCAAAACTGTACCTGTGTGTAAAAAGCCAGAAAATAGCAGACTGCTGATATGATGGGCAGAATGTGCAAAAAGCGAGCATCTTTCGCCAATTTGAGGGGGCGAATGATCTCCAAATGCTCTGAAAATCGCTGGGGACCTGCTCATAGAATTATGGTATCCATTGGTATCATCCTTCTCCCTTGAAAAATCCTCAAGCTGAAATGGCGAAATTATGAGTTTTCGACCAAAAACCCAAAAAATGCCAAAAAACAAAAAGTTGTCGAAATGGGCCCAAAATCGGCACATATGACCCTCAGGGGTCCCTAGCAACATGCTCCGAAGTTGATTCCAAAATGTCAAGATATGATGTTCTTTTCTCCTCTTTCCGTGCCGGGCGCTTCCCCTTTGCCTTCTTCAATTTCTCTTGGGTTGCCTTTAGTTTGTGCTTGGAAAACTGATTCAACTTTTGAAAGTGATGAGTCCTCTTCCTTTGCATATGTAGATCTCTGTTCGCCCTCTCAAGCTTCATTTCCAAGTGCTTGTTAGCTCTTTCAAGCCATGCCTCTTTGTTTTCTTCAATTTCCTGCTCAAGGAGTGCAGTGAGAGGAAAGGCTTGGAGATGGGCTTGTTCTTCTGCTTTCTGCTTTTCCAAGGCTCTTTTAAGCCCTATGGTCCTAGGCCTCTTCCGCCTAGGCTGGTCTTCCTCCTCTTCCTCATCAAACTCACCAATGAGTTCTTCTATCCTTGCTTGCGCCTTAGCTGCCTCATTCTTATATTTGATCGCCCGTGCTTCATGAACAACTGTGTGAACATTCATCTGTTTGTTTTGAATCTCTAAGAAGTGGTTGAAGTTCCTTGCTCTTTGAAGATCCTCCTCTAATGCCTCAATTTGTCCCTCTTTATGAATTAGGAGGTTTTCAAGAAGGCGGGCCTCATTATCACTATCATCGCTTTGGATAGGGATGACAGCCAATGCACCTCCATGCTTTGTACTTTCTCCAACTTTGCTTTTCCCTTTGAAGGCCAATCTTGCGCTTTTCCTCCTTGGCATGCTAGTAGGTGTCCTTTTGGGCGATCTCCTTTGGCTAGGAACAACCTTTGTTACTGTTAGAGTGGCAGCCTTAGACCCTCTCTTCCTTGCTGTGCTGAGCTTGGTTCTTTTGGGAGGAGGAGACATAACTGATTTACCCTTGACATCTTCTTGAACTTGCTGCTCTTCTTGAGGCTGATGGATGTCTTCCTCTTGCTGTTTACTTTGCTGCCCCTGTTTGCCAGCATTAGCTTGCTGATCTTCATCAATGCCTTGTTCATTTGGTGCTTCAAACTGCTTCCCTTCTTCGCCAAAATCAAGCCTATTTCTTTGTTCTTCATCTTGGACTATTGTCCTTCATCCCTTTCCTCTTAACGCTTTTTACTACCCTCTCCTTCTTCCTGACTGACTTGGGCACATCCCCAGCTAGTCGTGCAGAACCTTCTAGGAGTGAGCCCTGTCCTAAAAGTCTGGGGGCGATGGATAGGCTGAGTGGGAGACACATGGACAGGAGGAACAGTAGAGAAATCTGGATGACTAATGAATACATCCCATGGAACCTCTTTTTTCTCTAGCTGGTGTAGGAAGATAATCTTGATTAGAGAATGATGGAAAAGGGAAGGTATTTGCAGAGGTGGGGCCTTCTTCTGGACAGTAGATGCCATCTTCTCGATGCTCTTGAATAAAAAGTAAGGGAGGTTTAGTTGCCTGCTTCTAGTAAAATGCATCAATAATCGGACATGGTAGGCATAAACTCGATCAAACCTCCCTTCACAAGTGAAATATTTAATTATGACTTTCATAAGAGGAGCATAGCTGTCAAGGAGATATGAAAAAGGGAAAATAGCAGTGAAAGCATCTCTATGCTCAGACTTGATGAAAGGCTTGTAATCTTCTAAGTCAAGATGAGCCTGTTTGAACCATTTTTCGCCATGATATGGAATCTTGGTGGCCTTGGACACATACCTTGGAGAAATCTTGAAATCAAGACCTGCCACTTGGAAATGTTTTTCTTTGAATCTCAGGGCGCATAAGTGTGTTAATGGCGAAAAACTTTTGACTTCTTGTATTTTCTGGCAAAAATCTAGGCAACCTACTTCATGGAAGTTGAACAGGATAGATGGATGAGCATTAACCTCTTCTATAGAGATTGGCTCATATATTTTATGCGGACCGCTCCTGCTGTCTTGCCTTGGAGGCATTTTGACCTAAATATGCTTTGGAAGAAACAAACTGCCTCACTGTGTGTAAACTGCCCTTTTGGAGTCAAACTGTGTCAATGTACTGCTTTGACAGAGAAACAATGTGATTTGGATGGTTTGCAACAAGTTTCTTATAATACACAACCTCTGCTCTCTTAAAAAGTAGCCTTCTACCTTGAATGTACCTCAGTCAGACAGATTTCTCAATAGGATACCATATAGTAAAAAGGAAGGCAAACTGATGGGTAAATTCCCTGTGCACAGTGTTAAGAAATCACTTTTTCTTGTGAATTTAAAAGGTCAATCAACACATCTATATCTGTGTCTCCAAGGTAAAATTCCCAATCATTAAAAACCTGCTCTTTCAGAAAGTGGCCTTCCACCTTGAAAATATCTCAGTCAACAACTTCTCAGTAAGAAATAATACAGTGAAATGAAGGGCAGACTGCTAGGAGGAGTTTGCTGTGAGAAGTGTCAAAATCACCTTGTTCTTATGAAGTTAAGAGGTCACTCAATACATCTACTCTTTGCCCATGGTAGACTTTGCAATCATTAAAAACCTGCTCTTCTTGGAGTGCTAATGAATCAACAGACTTATGGCTATGCAATAAAATCTCAGTGTAGGTATACAGTCAAATTCACAGTTCTGAACAAGGTGACAGAGTTTTGAAAATGCCTCAAAACGTTTTCAACAAGGCCTGCAAGAGTCTTTACTTTGAAAAATAAACAAGACCTCTTACCAATGTAACACCTCTGGTTATGTTAGAAAAACCTTTACTTTGGATGGATATCAACTTATCAATAAGCTTGAAAAACACAAGCCAGTCAACCAACAAACACAGTGAATATTGTCCTTTTGTGAGAAGTGTGAGCAACCTTCCCCTGTAGCTTTCAACTTATATACTGCCCTTTGTCAACAACCCTTTTTTTTATTACACTTCACTGTTTAATAATGTGGCAATGCTCTGAAGATAATGTGAAATGTTTTCCCTTGGACATAAGCCCTGTCTCTCTATAACAAAGCCTTCTTTTTGCCTTTTTAGAGGTTTCTTTTGAAGTGGCAATCAAAGATCTCTCAACCCACAAACTTCCTTTAAGCAAAACATTGTTCTTAGTTCAAACACATATTCTTTCCTATAGGTGCCTTAAATAATACATTCAGCATTTTATTACAGCTTTACACCTCGAAACCTCACACAGCAAAAGACACTATTTTTCTGGTATAGTGACAGAGTTTTGAAAGTTCTGTATGCTATGTTATGAGGAAATTGTAAAATTCAAACACATTGTTTTCTCTTAGGCACTTTTTGTAGTGAATCTATCATTCAAACACAGCTTCATTAGGTCAAACTTGACAATTTTTTTCCAACCCTTATTCTCACACCACAGTTTGATTTAAACCTTCATGTCACTTCAGCACTTTTGAAACCGAGGGGAGTGGTATGTAAAAATACCTTCAAATTCGATGGAAATCCTTTGGGGAGAGTTGGAGTTGCACTGGAGGTCTTCAAGCCTGCGCGGCACTCTGCAGGGAAAGAACGGCGCGCAAACAACCACTCGGGTGGCCTGTCGGGTCGGGGTCGGGCGTCGTGTACAGGCGCGTCACGCAATTGTACAGGCGCGTCGCGCATATACTGACCGCCTGTGCAAAATCATTTCCAGGCACGTCGCGCGGTGTTTTAAACTTGAAACCGTGTGCAAAATGCCCAAAATCGTTCCAGTCTTCTTCGTTTTGGTGCTGAGAACTTTAGAGGAAGACTCACCTGTGATTTAGAAAATGAAAATTCACCCTCGACTTTGCTCTTATGTCGTTTCAAATTCTGCAACGGTCACCTTTGTTTTAAATGTAAAATGAAATTTTTGGTTGGCTTTTGCAAGGTGTTCACAGCCCTTTTGACTTTTTTCAACAATACCCTCGGTGCATTTGCAACTTGGATTCACAATCGATACATGCGTTGGAGATTTTCTATGCTTTTAGACCGTGTTAATCATGGACCAACCTTTTTATAAAAACAAAAATGGCTTAAAAAGCCACAACTCTGTTTTACTTATGCACAGGTGTTCGAAGGGTGATTCTTGCCAGTTTTTTTCCTTGGGTGACAACTTTAACACCGAACTTCAAACTTTGAAAAATAACTCAATAACCTTCATATCATCTCTGCCACTGTGTTTAAAAATGCTGGTGATATTTATTATATAAAGTAACCCCACTTTAACACTGTCAAGAAAAAACCTGAAGACTGATTTGTTTCTGAAGGGACAGGGTTTGTATTGTCAACCTGCTTTGACAGCCTCGGTGTTTACTTGCTCCTTCAACCCTTTTCCCACTGTAGATGCCAAGTTTGCTGACCCTATTTGGACTTGATCATGGCCCTCTGATTTGAGAAAGGCGCCTCTTTTTCAAAATACATCCCTGCCTGTAGGTGCATCATCTATGATATCTCTGTCTTTTTGAATAATGAAAAACTTTGTTTGTTTCAAATCATCTAAACAATGACAGTCTATCAAAACAAACTCCTTTGCCTATTCATAAAATTGTATACCTATTCACAATGTCCTTTTGGGAACTAATCTTGAATTGCCTCCCATCATTTGTGATGTATATCTGAAAGGAGAAGCTTATGAAGCAGGAAAAACAGGGCTCTTTGAAACACAGTTATCAGTTCCTTTTAATAGTGCAGTGATCTTTCTTTGTAACAAAATCATCCATAATTTCAAATGGAATCTATAGCATGAGGTATAGTTTGTGAGACATTTTCCTATGGGTAGGAAAACGATACTTTGAAACATAAACATAATAAATACTGTGTAAAGACTTTCTTTCTTTCTTTGTCTCTTTCATTTTATATTTTGACTGTCAGTCTTAAAAAACATTCAATGCCTTGTACATGTTGCTCATGAACGAAGGAGGCCCTTCACTTGGCAAAGTATACGAAGATTGTTTGATAAGCACACTTGCTGACAAGGAGTTTTTTCTTGGATGTGATGGTAAGAAAACAAACTTGAAAAACATTAATCTGTCACCTACGCACAATCACTACTATGCTTGAGAGAAAAACCTAGTCAGCGTCAACGTCTCCTTTGCTCTTTGCTGAGGGGAACTGAAATGTCACCATTTGCTTTGGTCAACTTATGACAAATTATTTGAAAGATAGTCTCTGTGACTATGGAGGTCAGCACCCTTTGAAAAACAAACACCTTTTCTTCTGCCTGTGTAATGACATGATTTGTCAGCATCTCTTCAATTTGGTCTTGTTGGAACAGCAGGCTGCTTGTGATTAGAATTGTTTTCACTAATGATGTGTCTCTCTAAAGTTTAACAATTCATATGATTTGAAAACTTCAAATGACTTCCTTTACAAGACCAAAACTCTGTTTTCCCTTTAACTTGCATACTTCAGACTCTAGCTCTGTTATGATCATCACTTACACTCAGAAAACCTGGAGTCACTGTTTCACTGTTCAGTAAAAAGCAAACCTGGGCTTTTGCAATCCTTAAAGTCAATACTGGCCAGCGCCCTCTGCTTGTAGATGAAGGAGGCGCCCTAACCCTCTGCTTGTAAATGAAGGAGGTTCTTGGCCATGAAAAATTACCAGTTTGCTGTGACAGTGGTGTCTTTCTCTTACTGTGATTTTCATGCTGAAAGGAAGCTGCAAGGTCTTGATGAGTAACTCTCTGTCTTGCAGATATATCTCAGGCTCAGGTTTACATTGAGAAGCAGTTGTTCTTGTAAATGTAGATTCAAGAATTTTCTCCTGAGATGAAGTTATATTTCCTGTCTTTGTAGAATCCATAAAACACTGTGAAACACCTAATAATCAGCTTGAGACTGTGGTTTATGCAGTGCTGAGACCTAGGGGTGTGTAAGTGGCACGACTTAGAGCTGTGATCAACTTGATTTGCAGAGTGGGAGGCCTGTCATGATTGGTCTATAGCAGATGGAGGTTTTTTGGCCTTTTGATGGTTGCCAAGGGTGAAATGCCTTAAAGCGCCACTTCCTAACTTAGGGGAGGCTTTTGAAACAGACTTGGATTTGCCTTTTAGAGCTGATGGGCAGACTAGTAGGGCTGAAGCTAGACAGGATAGTGATAATGAGTTTTGACTTTGACATGGGCAGGCTGAAAAGTAGGAGGGCGAAAAAAATTTTATGAGGGTTTTCTAGATGACAGATATGACATATGGAATTTAGCTTCTAGAAAACTCAGTTATGGATCTAGTCATCACTAGTGAAAAATGCGATGACTAACGGTGAGGTAGATCTTAAGGGGGAGCTAAGAAGTGCCCTGGAGGAAATAGACAGACTTAAACTCAAGTGCAGAAAATAGAAAGACATTCTCCTCAAATGTGTAAAAGAAGTACCAAATTTAGAATACTTCATTCAATTGAAAGTAGAACTTGAAGAAGATAAGAAGGTGGAAGACATTCTGCTAAAGAAAATTAAAGATAAACATTAGGAGCAAGAGAAATTGGAAGAGGAAGTGGTATGGCTGAGAAAGAAACTATTAAGGTGACAATGAACACTCCTCTGATGACAAGCACTGAACAGTTGAATAAAATATTAAATGCTCAAAGATCTCCTCTCATAAAGACTGGGATAGGTTATGAAGGAGAAACCAGCAAATCCAAGGTAGAGGATAACCAGAATATCATTTTTGTGAAAGCTGTAAAAGAAAAAATTAACTCTCAGCAACCTGAGATTATTGCAGCTATAAGACTGATAGAAGAAAGGAGCAGGAGGTGTAAGCAACTCGGAGATTAGATTGCCTCCATGGAGACCTCGGAGAAGGCAACCATTAAAAGGAATGATGAAGCAGCTCAACAAGAAACCACAGAAGCAGAAGCTAGCAAGAACTTGATGTGTGATGAAACAAACAGAAACAAGCAGCAACATCAAGAGACAAAGAATGAGAGGAAGAAGCAAGCAGTTGCAAAAAGTTCAATTGTTCCTGAAGATCAATTGAACAAGTTCGGAAGATCTCAAAGGAGATTCTTTCCTCCTATGAGAAATGTCACTTGTTTTTCCTATCACAAATATTGCTGCATACTGTCAGACAAAGATAATCGATTTCAAATAGCAAAGGATGTAGAAAATGAGAAGACTACCTCAAGCAAACAAATGGAGAGGACAACCCTTCACCAGGTACACTAATCGTTTCCATGGGTATTTTTTTTATTGTAAGTGGTACAACCATAAAGCCATGGAGTGTAGAACATATGGACAAAGACTGATGTTTAAAATCCCAAGGAGATTTATGAACAATGGATAGTTCACTCGTACACATAATCCATTTAGAAATATAATAAAATGCTTTGTATGCCATCAAATTGGACACATGTCTTCCAAATGTCCTCTCAGAGAATGTGGTCCATATTCTCAGGAAAAGTACCAAACAGAATGATGCATGTAGTGGAAAAATAATTTGAATAACTGTGACTTGGCTCTAATAGCTCAAGATCATAAAAGCCAATGGTAGCTAGACAGTGGATGTTCAAAGCATATGACTGGAGATCGAAGCAAGTTTGTAACCTTTAATGAAAATAAATATGGGAATGTAACATTCAGAAATGATAAAGAAGGGAAAATCAAAGGAAAAGGCTCAGTCAATCTGAATAATGGAAGAGGAAAGGCTCAAGATGCACTATTTGTGGATGGGCTGAAATCCAATCTGCTAAGCATCAGTCAAATGTGTGATAAAGGCTATGAGGTCCTTTTCAGAGCCCAATATTGTGAGGTAAGATCAAGCACCACATGAAAGACCTTGATAAAAGGTGTTAGAACAGAAAGTAATGTCTATATAGTGAAAGAAGAGAATGAAACATGCCACATAAGCAAACTTGATGAATCATGGTTATGGCATAGAAGATTGGGGCACATAAACTTTGACCACATCATCAGTATGAGCAAGAAGAATGCAGTCAAAGATATGCCTGCAATAAAGAAGCCTCCAAATACCATATGTAAATCCTGCCAACTAGGCAAGAAGACCGGCATATATTTCAAGACCAAAGAGAAGCTATCTACAAGTAGGCCTCTTCAGCTTGTTCACATGGACCTATGTGGACCTTCAAGAACTAATGCACTAGGTGGAAAATCTTATTTCATGTTAATAATAGATGATTTTACCAGATTGACGTGGGTGGAATTTCTCAAATATAAATCTGAAGAAATTGAGAAATTCAAGATATTCAAGGCATTGGCAGAAAATCAAACAAGATGCAAGATAAAATGCATCAGATCAGACAGAGGGGGTGAATTCACAGACTATGATTTTGTAGACCTATGCAATGAACATGCGATAAAACAATAGTTTAAAATTGCAGGTACACCTCAATAGAATGGAGTGGCAGAAAGAAAAAACAGGTCAATACAACAGATTGCAAGAGCCATGATGCAAGAAAGTAACATTCCCCAAACCTATTGGGCAAAAGCAGTACACACAGCTGTTCATATTCTCAAAAAAGCGCATCTAAGACCAAATTGTGATAAGACTCCTTACGAATTATGGCATGGTAAACTAGCATCTATCAAGCACTTTAGAGTCTTTGGAAGCAAGTGTTTCATAAAAAATAATGATGGAAAACTAGGGAATTTTGATGCAAGAGCTGATGAAGGAATATTTTTAGGATATGCATCCAAGAGTAAGGGTTACAGGTGTTACAAAAAAATACTGCACAAAATTGTGGAAAGCATTGATGTAAGAGTTGACGAAGATCTACCAAACAGAACAAGAAACACAAGCTGCACCAATCCTCCAGATGATCATGAAGCTGAGGACCAAGATAATTATGAACATAGAAAGACAACAAAATATTCTGAATTAAACTCAAAAGGTCCCTCAAGATACACTCAAAAGAACCATCCAGAAGATCAAATCATTGGGGACAAGAGTGTGGGAGTCCAGACAAGAAGAAAACTTGCTGAACAAATAGAAGAAGTATACCTAGCCATGCTATCTCAAATAGAGCCAAAGAAGTTCGAAGAAGCCAGCAAAGACAAAAACTAGGTAAATGCTATGAATGAAGAACTAGACCAAATTGAGAAGAAAAATACCTGGGAATTAATTCCAAGACCCACCGGGAAAAATGTCATTGGCACGAAATGGATATTCAAGAATAATATGAATGAACAAGGTCGGGTAATCATAAATAAAGCCAAACTTGTATGCAAGGGATACTCTCAAATTGAAGGACTTGATTATGATGAAACCTTTGCCCCTGTAGCCAAAATGGAAGCAATCAGAATGTTTTTGGCCTTTGCATGCTATCATGATTTCAAGGTATACCAAATGGATGTGAAGTCTGCCTTCCTAAATGGAGATTTAGAGGAAGAAGTCTACATGGAACAACCTGAAGGATTCTCCTTAACAGATAAACATGACTATGTGTGAAGATTAAAGAAAGCCTTATATGGGCGGAAACAAGCTCCTCGTGCATGGTATTCAGGGCTAGACAAATACTTGCAAAAATAAGGGTTCAAGAAAGGAGGAGTAGACATCAATTTGTACATAAAGGCTAATGAAAATGAACTCTTAATTGTAGTAGTGTATGTAGATGACATCATGTTTGGTAGCAACAAAGATGATTTAGCAAAAGGATTTGCTAAAGAAATGAAATAAGAGTTTGAGATGTCAATGATTAGAGAGCTCACCTTCTATTTAGGACAAATTCAACAAAAGAACACAGGAATATACATTTCGCAAGAAAAATACTTAAGAGAAATGTTGAAAAGGTTTCAAATGGAAGACTGCAAACCTGTGTCAACTCCCATGATCACTAGATGCAAACTATGTGCTAATGATGGATCAACAGATGTAGATCAAAAACTTTACAGATCCATGATAGGAAGTCTGCTATACCTAACTACTTCTAGACTAGACATTATGTTGGCAGTAGGAATTGTGGCAAGATATCAAGCAGCACCAAAGCAAAATCATTTACTTGCAATAAAGAGAATATTTAGATATCTACAAGGAACTTCACATTATGACCTATGGTATCCAAAAGGAAAAAGCTTCACATTGACAGCATACACAAATGTAGATTGGGCCAGCTATGTGGATGACTATAAAAGCACAAGTGGAGGTGCATTTTATTTGGGAAAAATTCTGGTGGCATGGCTAAGCAAGAAGCAAACTTCTATCTCTCTATCTACAGCAGAAGCAGAATACATAGCAGCAGCTGCATGTTTCACACAAGTAAAGTGGATGAAAAAAACTCTCCAAGACAATGAAGGTAAGTAGTGATGAACCCATTTCTATCAAATGTGACAATACAAGTGCATTAAGTATATCAAAAAATCTTGTACTTCATTCAACGACAAAGCACATCCCAATAAAGTACCACTTCCTCAGAGAACAAGTAGCACAGAAATTAGTGAAGTTGGAATATGTACCAACTAAGGAACAAATAACAGACATATTCACAAAACCTCTTGCTAAAGAATCATTCGAATATATAAGAGACAAGCTAGGGGTAGTGTCTGCAAATGTTACTCTCTAACATGATCAGAAATCAAAAAAAAAAAAAAAAAAGGCTGCATACAAGAAACAGGATCAGTGCAGAAGACAAGTGATAGTCAATATCATACAATAAAGTGTCATTACAGGGGGAGAGCAGTCAATAAAAATCGTCACAAAAGAGTTAGAGCAATGGAGAAGTGCATGGAACAGGTCCTCAAGATCAGATTATTATGAAAAGATAGAAACCACACTGGGAAAAGTGCAACCCTTTTCCATTGATGTCAAAGGGGGAGGAAAAGCAAGCAAAAGAAGAAAGGGTCTTTTGAAAAGCAAGCAGAGGAAGTCCTGGAGGAAGAATTGGAGTATTTCCATCAATGCCAAAGGGGAAGACTATTGGAAATATTGTCATTGATGTCAAAGGAGCACAAAGGAGCATCACCTAAATTATCACTAAGGCAAAGGAGCAGAGAAGCAACAACAATAAGGCAAAGAAGAAGTGGAGTAATAATGCAGTATGAAAGCAAAAAAAAGAGGCAAGGAGTAGCATTAGACCACCATCAAAGGCAAAGGAGCACAAAGGAACAACACCAAAACACTGGCAAGCACCAAAGGCATCGAATGCAGCTAAGAAAAAAAGGCAGAGAAGCAGCGAAAGAAGAGAGGCAGCAAATGTAGAAAGGCAGCAAAACAAGCTCAGGAGAGATCAACACATTTAAGGGATACAGAAGGGGAAAAAATCCCAAGTCAGAGTGAATATCGAATAGAAGAACAAGTTGAGGAGAGGAGCAACATGGAGGACCCGATGAACATAAGTGGAAACATGAATCGATGGCTTGCTTGAACTTTTTACCAAATATGTGGAGAAGGTAATTAAAGAGTTGAAAGCGGAAACCATGAGTCAATGGTGAAGATGGAATAGTGAAAGTGGTTTCGAAAACCACCAGAGGTTTTTCGCACCACTTTTGGAGGATAAGTGGTTTTAAGTGAGATGGACGCGATACAGTTAGGAGGGCGATGCGTGGCATACTGAAACCACCTATTTCGCGTAGGTTCAAAAAATTTATCCATTTGGGCTAGTTGGCACGCGATAACGCGATGACCATTGGATCATTCTAGGCTCAACGACGGAGACTCAACATTCTTTGGCATAACGAAATTGTGAGTTAAAGAGGAGGCATACTGTGGGGCCAATACATTTTGTTGACGTGTTTTTTTTTAAAGCAAAAAGTATATAAAGAGCGAAATAATAAAAGGTGTGGGACTGGTGTCACAGAGGCAGCGAAGGCTAAAACTCATGCACATCGTATGAGTGTGGTTAACGTTGATCTAGGATCAATAGTATCGCGGGGGAAAAAACAGCCCGATGGTTAACCCAAGGGGGTGCCTCCGTAGTTGACCTGCCCATCGGGCATTGACCACAGATCAATGGTTTTCATTCACTACAATAGCACAAGCCCGATGATTATTCCGTACCAAGAAGTGCCTCCACAGTACCGTGAACTAGGACCCGCTTTCCTAAAGCCCAAAATTACAGTCATGGACCGAAGTGATCAATGGATGAGATTAAAGGAGATAGACGGCAGAGATTACATTGGAGTCAAGTGGGAACCGATCGCATATCGAACATCGCAAGCGAATGCGATAGCCGTTGGATGGATGCAAGTTGCGATGCGATGTGGCGATGCAAAGGGACACATGGCGACACATCGCTATATCGCACAATGGTGATGCAAACTCCATCGCATACCGCGAAGTGGTGAGGTGATGCGATGTGAAGATGCAATGTGATGCGAAGAGATGTGATGCAATGTGATCGCATATCTCATATCACACATGATATGGGTTTGCACGGTATGGTAAATTATAGGCGATAGCCGATATTGCAATATTGCGATAGCCAATATTGCGATGCGATATTACCATCGCATATCACAATTGGGGCAGGAGAAAAATCACACAAACACATGGGAATGCCGAAATGTGAAGTGCGATAAAGAGAGCGGACGCGATGAAGACAAAAGCTGAAGCCTAAGGATTTTCAAGTCTGGAAGTATGTGGATTTCCTTTGTTAAATCGTTTCGGAGAGCAAAGGAGGATTATAACATAAAACAAAAAGGAAAGTATGAACGCGGGTAGAAAGGCTCGGGCAAGGACCCAACACAAAGAAAAGGGTAGAATCAAGTGTTTAAAAGAGTTGTGAAGATTGAATGTTGCAGGAAAAAGAAGGAAGGTGACTAGGCATGGTCGAGCAAAAATAGATATGATTGCACTGTTAGAAACGTAATAGAATGGGTCAAGTCGGACAAAAAGAGAAGCTATGTAACAAAGCTAGAATATAACAACAGAAACTGAAAAGACAGTGACAACAGCAGAAAATAAAAATATATGTCTAACGAAGAGCTGAAAGGGCTGAATTGAAATATTATTGTATTTGTAAATGTAAATTATTTTTATTGTATGTGATGCAAAGGCAAGTCTCCGTAGGCATAAGAAAAACTCCATGAGTGTTGCAATGATTATTTCTCATGTAATAACTTGAACTGAAGAATGAGGATTCGAATGGGTGGAAGGCATAGGGTCAGGCCTGTTCACTTCATATTCCCTGTAGAATGCGATCAGTCAGTAGTTATCTGTATAAGAGATGTAATATCAGTGGAAAAAAAGAGAATTATAGAACTGCAGAATGGATGAGAAAGGAATAAGAATGTATGAGAGTTGCAGGAGTTTAGAGAGTGTAAGAAGAAGGAGGAGCAGATAAAGAAGCTGTGAAGATTCAAAGATGATATAAGGAAGATATGAAGGTTGGAGTACAGCAGTGATGAAGGAACATAACAGAGCTAATATCCAGGTAAATCATCATGTGTTTTCATTTTAGTGTGAGGAAGTTGGTGCTTCCATATCAAGTTGTAGCTTGATAGAAGTCTAGTTGTAGCTAGCTGAGGTAGGAGCCTCTTGTAGGTTGTAGCCTGCAGAAAATAGATGGGAGTTGGAGCTTCCTTGCAAGTTGTAGCTTGCAGAATTGAGGTAGTAGCCTCCTGTAGGTTGGAGCCTACATAAAATTAGTGGTGAGAGGGAGTTAGAGCTTGCCTTTGTATCACAACAACAATAAGTTGTGGTTTTCTCCCTTATGGGTTTCCACTTATACTTGTTTTCCATATGCATGATTATTATGTGTTGATGTTATATATTTAATCTGCTTAATACTTGCTGCTCACATATTAAGATTGATGTTTCATTATATAATAAGTCGATCATGAAATGAAGGTGTAAATAAGTTTAAAGGAAAGTTTTAAAAGTCCATGAATGTGTTAAACTGATTCACCCCCCCCCCCCCCTCTCAATTTAACTAAATGTTCAACAATTGGTATCAGAGTAGGTTCCTTCTATATCAGTTTAACAACTGGAAGGAGATCCTAGGTCCCCAAGATGGCTAGTCTAGAAGGATGCTCAACAAATAAATCCCCTTTGTTTGTTGGTACAAATTATGCCTTATGGAAAATAAGAATGAGGACGTACATAATGTCTCTAGGAATAGAAGTTTGGGCTATTGTGGATTTGGGATACGCCCCAAAGGATTCTGACATAGAGAAAGAAGCTAAACAAGATTTTATAGCTAATGCCAAAGCCATGAATGCTCTCTTAAGTGGTCTGTGTGAGGCAGAATTTATCAAAGTAATGCACAACGAGACTGCCAAAGAAATATGGGATACATTAGAAAGTATCCATGAAGGAGATAAAAAGGTGAATATCGCCAAACTAAGTCTATCGAGCTCAATTTGAAAATATAAAAATGAATGAAGAAGTAAATTTTGCCAGCTTATTCTTAAGGGTTGCAGAAATTGTGAATAACATGAAAGCTCTAGGAGAAACCATTAGAGAATGTGTAATTGTTCAAAAGATATTGAGATCTTTACCACCCAGTTTTAACCCCAATGTTTCTACCATAGAAGAAACAACTAATTGGGAAACATTAACCATGAACCAATTACTTGGAAACTTAACAGCCTATGAGATGAGACTTCCACATAGGAAGTCAAAAGTGAGGGAGGCAGCCTTTAAGGCAGAGAAGACAAAAGAGGAAAAATAAGATACATGCTCTTGCTCTGATGAAGAAGAGGCCAAATTTTTCAGAAGATTGGATAGAGGCTTAGGAAAGTATAAAGGTAAAATTCCTTTTAAATGCTTTAGCTGTGGAAGAGTTGGTCACTATGCATATAAGTGTCCTCATAAGAAAACAAAGAACCAGATTCAAGAGACAGAGAAAACCAAAACAAATAACTGGTAGAAATGGAAAAGATTCAATAGAAAATCCCTTTATGCTCAGCAAGGTAGCAATGCATCTAAAAACTCAGATGAATCCTCAAATGAAGAAGGAACCTTTGAATTTGTGTTGATGGCAAAGGAAAAGTATAAAGGATTCCTTCTAGAAGATGAGGAAGAAGGTGAGGTAGATATTAAGGGGGAGCTACGAATTTCCCTAGAGGAAATAGACAGACTTAAACTCAAGTGCAGAAAATAGAAATACATTCTCCTCAAATGTGTAAAAGAGGTACGAAATTCAGAATACCTCATTCAATTGAAAGTAGAAATTGAAGAAGCTAAGAAGGTGGAAGACATTCTGCTAAAGAAAATTAAAGATAAACATCAGGAGCAAGAGAAATTGGAAGAAGAAGTGGTATGCCTGAGAAAGAAACTAGAAAACACCCAAAGGGAATTGACAATGAACACTCCTCAAATGAAAAGCACTGAATAGTTGGATAAAATACTAAATGCTCAAAGATCTCCTCTCATAAAGACTGGGATAGGTTACGAAGGAGAAACCAGCAAATCCAAGGTAGAGGATAAATAGAATATCATTTTTGTGAAAGCTGCAAAAGAAAAAATTAACTCTCAGCAACCTGAAATTATTGTAGTTAGAATACTGATAGAAGAAAGGAGCAGGGGGTGTAAGCAGATCAAAGATGATACTTCCTCCATGGAGACCTCGAAGAAGGCAGACATTGAAAGGAATGATGAAGCAGCTCAACAAGGAACCACAAAAGCAAAAGCCAGAAAGAACTTGATGTGTGATGACACAAACAGAAAAAAGTAGAAACATCAAGAGACAAAGAATTAGAGGAAGAAGCAAGCAGTTGCAAAAAGTTCAATTATTCCTGAAGATCAATTGAACAAGTTCGGAAGATCTCAAAGGAGATTCTTTCCTCCTATGAGAAATGTCACTTGTTTTGCCTGTCACAAACTAGGACATATTGTTGCATATTGTCATACAAAGATAATCGATTTCAACCAGCAAAGGATGCAGAAAATGAGAAGACTACCTCAAGCAAACAAATGGAAAGGACAACCCTTCACCAGGTACACTAATCGTTTCCATGGGTATTGTTTTTATTGTAAGGGGTACGGCCATAAATCCATGGAGTGTAAAACATATGGACAAAGACTGATGTTTAAAACCAAGGAGATTTATGAACAATGGAGAGTTCACTCGTACACATAATCCATTTAAAAATATAATCAAATGCTTTGTATGCCATCAAATCAGACACGTCTTCCAAATGTCCTCTCAGAGAATGTGGTCCATATTCTCAGGAAAGGTACCAAATAGAATGGAGTGGCAGAAAGACAAAATAGGTCAGTACAACAAATTGCAAGAGCCATGATGCAAGAAAGTAACATTCCCCAAACCTATTGGGCAGAAGCAGTACACACAGTTGTTCATATTCTCAAAAAATCTCATCTAAGACCAAATTGTGATAAGACTCCTTACGAATTATGGCATGGTAAACCAGCATCAATCAAGCACTTTAGAGTCTTTGGAAGCAAGTGTTTCATAAAAAATAATGATGAAAAACTGGGGAAGTTTGATGAAAGAGCTGATGAAGGAATATTTTTAGGATATGCATCCAAGAGTAAGGGTTACAAGTGTTACAACAAAATACTGCACAAAATTGTGGAAATCATTGATGTAAGAGTTGACGAAGATCTACCAAACATAACAAGAAACACAAGCTGCACCATTCCTCCAGATGATCATGAGGCTGAGGACCAAGATAATGATGAACATAGAAATACAACATAATATTTTGAATTAAACTCAAAAGGTCCCTCAAGATACACTCAAAAGACCCATCCAGAAAATCAAATCATTGGGGACAAGAGTGTGGGAGTCCAGAGAAGAAGACAGCTTGTTGAACATGTTAAGGTCTCTGTAATTTGCAAGATTGGCAAGAACAAATTTTGCAGAGCCTACATCAAAACCACTTTGGAATCCTAGGATCTAACCCTCCTGGATTCAGAGAGGGATCTCTCTATATGAGTGTTTTCAAATATATTTCTTCAAGGCTTAGTTTATGATATTAGGCTAGTTATAAGGCACAACGGCTTGTTTGTTTTTGGTTGGAATGAATATCATCAAAATGAAGGAAGTATTTTTGAGGTGCAAATGTGTGAGTAGGTTAAAATAATGGTTCAACTGATAGGATAGGTAATAAACAGTGTCAATCCATTGTGCTATGGAGTCACAAAAGGATTTAATTGCAAAACAAATTTCAAGAGTGGTCCATGGGGCAAGTCATCTATGTCAAAGGATTCTATAGATTGATTTGTGATATGGAAACATAAAATGTGTTCTGAAAGAAACAAAAACACAAGAAAAACAAAGGACAGTCTAAGATCAGGTAAGTACTTTTAAACTAGCCTGCTTTTACTTTTAAGGGAAAACATTAAAAAAAAATAATAGCTTAAGATCAAGTAATGACTTTTAACTTAGCCTGCTTTCAACATATTCTCAAAGGAAAACAATTAAGATGAACATAAAAAGTAGCCTAAGATCAGGTAAGTACATTTAAACTAGCCTGCTTTTGACATACTCTTAAGGGACCTTTTCAAAGAAACTGTTGAAGATAAACTAGAGGACAGGGCTAACCATAGACTTCCCTAGTTCAACTTTACTTAGCAGAGTTTTCAAGAACATTCAAGAATAGAATTTCAAGTTTTACTCAGCCAAACATGGACTCACCAACATTCCTGGACTGATTACACTCTATTGAATTATCCCCAAATACACAATTAGCAGAAAACATAAAGATAAAGATTTATCAGTGAGATTTAGGGTACTTGACAGTAAATCCTAATCTGTATTTTCTATTCTTTATCAAACAAAGTGGAAAATATGGAAAACATGAGAAAAATCACAATTACAATAAGAAAAACATCACCATTGACATAAATCAGGATCCCATAAATGAGCTTGTGTATTTGATGTTCAAACCAGTTACAATATTCAAGTCTAGTGGGTCTTTTACAGCTTCAAACTTGTCATTTCAACCTATCTTTCTTCAATTACAAAACAGAGCTTCAGCAGCCTCAATAGCTATTTACACTTGATGAGTGTTCAAACAACAATAATAATGAACTCCTCATATGATATTTATAGGTAAATTTTAGGAGGTGGAGTGAAAGGAGGTCTATTTGTTTAATTAATCACGGAGTAAATGCTTCTCGGCCTTTGGGAGGCCAAATTGAGAAGTTTTCAGATGTTTTAACTCTGTTTTAATAAATTTTACATTAACTTTTATCTACTTCAGTCACTTTTGTTGACTTTGGAGGCTTTTGGTAGGCTGGTAATTAATTCTGAGTTGTCTTTGGCAAATATATCTAACTGTGCATTCAATTTGTATTCTTTTGAGGAAATGGGCCTTTAGGTGGCATTTCTGATCTTTGGAGCAGTAAAGGCTTCAGTAAAGCCTTATTTTGGGTGATCTGTCTGTATTTGACACTTTAAACTCTGTTTAGGCCTTTAGTATTGCTTTTGTGCCTTATAATAATCTTCGAGCCTTTAAACCCTTTCTGGTGACTGTATTCACCTTTAATCCTGTGTTTTAACCTTAAAACTGTAGGATTAAACCTTTAATCCTTCAATATTGTGTATTATCCCTTTTAACATTAATTATTCATTGACTTTCCCTTTGTTGTGGACATGAGGTTTCCATCGAAGTGAGAGGATTTCACTGAAATGCCAAATGGCCATGATCCATTTCTTATGATGTGGAATTCATCCCTTTGGCCCCTTTGCTTTTGTTTTGGGCCACGAGGATCGTCACCCTCGGCCTTATCCCTTTACTAGACTATGGGATGGCTTTAAGCCACAAAACCACCATGAGACCTGCACATAACAACAAATTATCAAGAAAACCTGCAAATTTGGGTTTAAACTGCTTCAGGGGCTTTGTGAAGGCGGAGGAGGTTTTATGGAGAAAACCTATGAAAACTGGGTTCAAAAGTGAATTTGGCACGAAATATGGGCTGGTGTTTTTGTGAAAACCGTCAGCGATTTTCGCACGACTTTCAAGTGGTAAACGGTTTTTCCCGGAGGGAACGCGATCCAATCAAAAGGGGACACATGGCTTTTTCAAATCCAACGGTCTCATGTGATTTTGGATTGTTAAACCCCGGCGGAAAACGTTATGCGAAACGAGATGCTGACCGTTGGATGTGAAGGGTCAGATCCAACGGTGGGGAGAAGAGCGCGATGGGAACGGTGCATGGGCGAGGGTTTAAGTGGGAGCCAGGTGGCAAGTAATGATTGGGAGAGGAGGCTAGGTAGTGGGAGGTAGGCCCCGGCGGGGTTGGTTGTCGAGAGCCATTGGATTTCACAGATCGACGACGAGGGTTGATTATCGGGGTGAAAGGATATAATTAATCCAGGAGGATAGGGGGAGAAAGGGGAAGCATGGTGGCTGTTGATATTTATAGATCAATGGCGGGGATGGGTTCGTGGATTGATAAGGTGGGGAGAAAAGAAAATAAAGGAATGTGGCTAAGGGAGAAAAGGGATGATGGAGGTGAAATGGAACCATCGTATCTCCCAGATCGATGGTGAAGGTGGAGATCTGTCGTCGGGGTGGGGGGGGTTAAATAAAGACAAGAGAGAAGGGGGCTAGGGATAAGGTAGGGGAAAGGTTTTGTGGGAGAAAGAAGAACCAGGGCTAAGGGAAGAGGGGCTAAGAGAGAAATATTTAAGTTCCCGGTTGCGGGGCTTGGTCATATGATGGATAAGGAGTTGGAGTTTTAAGTCCTTAGGGGGTTGTTAGACTCCTATACCAATAGGTGTCATTTTTCATGATTGTCTTATTGAACTATGCAATATGTTCAAACCTTTTTCTTGTGCAAAGGTGCTCCATATTCTTAAAAAAATCAAAAAATTTAAAAAATGTAAAGAGGGTATACCCTAAAAGAAAAATCAAAGGGTAAAAAGAATAAAATGGTCAAAAAAAATGAAAGAAATGAACCCCAAACAAAGAAAGGCCAAGGAAAGTGTGCAAGTCCAAATGCCACTACTATTTCATTTTCTGTAATAAGCAATTGTGTGTAGCTTGTTAAACTTTTGCCACAATTTATGAAGAGTCAAACTGTTTAAACTTGACTCATTCATTTTTCAATTTCATGTTGTAGAATAGAGAATAAAATCTGACCAAATAGTTTAATCTTGGAAGATAAGTAGATAGGTAGAGTTAATAAAAGGTGCTCAACAGTTTAATCTGAGCCCTTGGATGTAATAAGTGTAGACTTAGATAGGTTTGCCATGTAAAAGAAAAAGAAGATTGAAAAGGGTTTCCCAGTCTAAGTGCACCCTAATAAAGGAGAGAAAATGGTAGGGTAAAGTAAGTAGGGTAGGTAGATGTTGTTGCAGAATTGCATGTGATGAATGATGGTTCGGAATGTGTTTAAATTTTACTTTCATCACAAGTACAAAGGCAGATACTACATTGGAAAAGTTCACAAGCAAAGCAAAGTCAAATTATTAACTTCCCCTCTCATTTTCCCTAAACATTTCACTAATTTCCCTAAGTGCTAAGGTATTTGAAGATTGAAGGGGCTCAAGGCATTTCCTTGACTTTTGGAGGGACCAGACCCTCGGCCCAATAATTGAAAAAGACCTAAGTACTTGAAATTATCCATTATAACATTCATCCACTTCTCAAAAAGCTTTTCCTAAGTAAAATCCCATTTTACTTAGGAAAATCATGCAATATTCCATAAAAATCCCTCAAAATTACTTTTTATTCCGAGTTTAAGTGATGAAGTTATGATAATGCAATTTGCTTTTAAAAATCTTCACTTCCTTGGTTATGTTAAAGTATTTTGAGTTTACCTTGTCCTTTGTCATATTAACTCTAATTTATTTATTAAATCCCTATTGAAATAATATTTTTTCTACAGTATATAACTCCTCCTATATAAATATCCCAAAAAACCTTTGTATTATAATTTTAAGCCAAAGTTAAATAAATCCCACATATTCAAAATAAAAATATCCACTTTACAAACCCTTTGGCTAAAATATATCTGTATATATTAACCCCACCCCCTATGGTAAACAAATCATATCGGTTTATTACCATATAATAAAAGCATAAGAAAAAGGCTTTAAGCATATGTTTTATATGTTTAAAACGGAAAAATAAAACCCGAAGTCTAAATTCAAAACAAACTTCAAAATTTAATCCATTCATTACCCCCCACCGTCATTATACGCAAAGAGGTTAATTAATCATCAGGATTAATTAATAATCTTTCCAGCCAATCGAAATCCTCCCGGAATGATTAATGGATATTAAACGCATCGAGCCCGCTCATTAATTCCTATGCCATCTCCCCGTCCCGAATCACCGTTCGATTACCCGCTCGGAGATCCACGGCCCTCGTTCATTTCGCTGCACATCCTTCATCTGATAGATAACTCGCGAAATCAAAGCGGTTTTCAAATAGTGTCCCGACCACGTGTCATTCAATTTGTGGAATCGCTGCCGATTCACATAAAACCACCCTCCTCCAAAGGTGGTGCAGAATAAACCTCTTACCACCGTTCCCCCGTGACTCGCCTCCCATACGCTGACGTCATTTTGAACCTGGTCAAAACCTCACTCCCTTTTCCATTGGAGAATTTCTTGAAAAATCTACTCAGTTATCCCCTGAAGAGGTAAAATGCATCTGTCAAACTTTCATGTTACCTGAACATCAGCCCAAGGGCCCACCTCCCTATGCTAGTGCCTTTTTTACTGAAATGGGCCAGATCATTCTGAATATGATTTCTTTTATCATGGGCTTTAATACTAGTGAGTATGTTGATGAGTTAACTCTAGTATTATTGTCTATCGTCACTCCTAGACAGCCTCCTGCTTTCAAATATGACTTTGCATCCTATATTGCAAATAAAATCCATGATCAATTCATGAGATTAGAGAATGAGAAAGTGTTCAAGTATTCTTCAGTCATTTACCATCTCATGCTATATTACCAGTCTGAAAACTTTCCTTTCCATGTTCAAAAGCTTAATGTACAAGGAAATCCTAGGTCTGTCATATTTTTGTCATCCATCACCCATAATTCCAGAGATTCTCCTTATTCCTATAATGAATTCATTGATCTGTTTATACACCCTGCAACTACCTTGTTGACAGGAGTTCCTCCTCCAAGACTCAGCAATGAAATTAAGAAAACTCTGCAACTTTCAAAACACTACAAAATTGGTGATTGGTACTTGTACCAAAATTTTACAGAAGTCAGAATATATGGATGTGAATTTTGTCCATTTAAATTGCCAAAGTATGTGCCTATGAGACTTTTTGCTTTAGAGTACTTCAGAAAAATTAATAACTCTGATATTATTCATTTTTGTAATGCAAAGAATAAAGCCCAACTCCGAATCAAAGGTCAATTAGGTCCATTTATATCCAATTCTAGGGATGCTGGACAAGAAGCTGAAAAAATACTAGAAGGCCGTTTCAGATTGCAAAAGAGTTTCTACTAGGCCCCTTATGACCCATTTAGCTTCATTTATGACAAGAGAACAAAAAATAAATCAGCACCTTACATCCACCATAGGATTCCAGAAATTGAACAGTATGCTAATAAAGATGAATGGGTGGAGGGAACATTAATTGAACAAGATAATGAAGAAGTCAATATGTACAATGTAATGAAAGATCTTGGAAAAATGCTTGACCTAGAATTTTTTGGGCAAGTGCAGGGACCAGACATTGGTCCTTCTTCAGCAGGGAATTTTCAACAGAAATTACAGGAAAACATTCCATCAATTGCAGTTGAATCCAAAGGAAAAGAGAAAGAGCCTGAAATACAAGTGATTGAAACATTCAAAATGACAGAACAACCTCAAACTTCCAAAGGATAGGATCAAGTACAGGTTTCTTCTGTTCAAACTAATCCAATAGAAATATCAATCTTACAGACTCCATCTAAAGTGGAAAAGGGCAAGAAAAGAGAGGCTGAAGGTACTACTCCTCTTAATGAATCTTCACAACAGCCTCAGACCAAAAGAAAAAAAGTGAATCCTCCACCAGAATTAGAATCTATTGATGAAATCATTGATAGTCTAGAGAGAGAGGATAGTCAGTTAACAGGATCAATTAGTGGGACAGTCACTACTATTCAGCCAAGTACTAAAATGTTTTCATTCAAGCAACCAATGAAAGATGCAGGAGACATTAAAAAGACATTTATCAGTGTAAAAGCAAGGAATGATCCACTAAGGGTCCAGGTGTATAATTAGTATCTTAAAATGGCTCCACAAAATCAAGAGAGATTGATGTCAGCTTTTGACATTCAACAAGGGAAAATGTTAATGAGCCATTTCAAATCTAAAGTGCCAAAACCATAGACAGCAGCTGATTACGTCACGACCGATTTTGAGGTCCTAGAAAAAGATATTCATCCATTAGATCAAATTGAATTACACAAGCAGACTGGAGAAATGATCTATTCCACCCTTACTGACAAAGCAATGGCAGCTCATAAACTGCAAGATTCTTTGGAGAACACCAGTACACAATTGCAGATTGAAAAGGCTTCTTCTCAAGCCAAAGATAACAGGATAAAATCATTGGAAGAGATAATAATTGGATTAGGTCACAATCCAAAGGATGTTAAGGGTATTGAAGCATTGATTAAAAAGAAAGATGATGATATTGCTGCATTAAGGAAACAATTGAAACTACCAGCTTCAAGGCACCCTCAGACTGAAGAAGTAATGAAGAAAAATTCAGAAGAAGAGGTAATGGACTTACTTTTAAAAATGAATGAACGACTTGCTGAAACAGAAAACGAACTTGAGCAAGCATTAAAAGATAAAGAGCCCATTATTCCAGCAACTACAACACAGGAAGCCACATGAACAGGTACATCAATCACAAGCCAACAAGCAGAGCTAACACAGGTGAACACTTATGATAAGGGTTCTGATGAATTAATAAAAGCAATGAATGAATTAAAACTGCAAGTGACAAAACTCCAAAGCTTAAAGTCTCATCTTTCTACTCTGGAAAATAAATATGATCAATCAAAAATGAATGTTGCTAAGAAGACAAGAGAAATTAAAAAACTAGAAAAATGAGTTAAAGCATTGGAAAAGGATCTTACAATGGAAAGACCTTTAAGTGAATTAAAAGAAATTCTTTGGTATAACATTATTCAATCAATAAAGAACGTTTGTTCTTCTATTCAAATAATATATGAACAGATTGGCTCTGGAAGAAATTGAGAGAGCAAGGGAAGAGTTAGAGAATATGCCAGAAGAAGCCAATAGACTTATTAATTTTTTGAATACTCAGAATAAGTAGCAACTTGCAGAATTTGGAATTCAGGACAGGACAGGAACCATCTTGGAAATCAAAAGAGTTTTTACCAAAAGGACTCTTATGCAAAATCTTGAAAGAAGGTGTTCAGACATGCAGCAAGAAATTTTTACCTTCAAAGAAAGATTTGATGTTGTGTTAAATAAAGGTTTGCCCAGTCTTGTTATTGAAGAAGGTAGATTAATGGATTTGGAAAGTTTTGTTAAGAAAGTAAACAAACAGATTGATGATCAAGCCAGTTCTTCAACCAGTACAGCAGAAGGAACTTTGCCAACAGGGAAAAGTCTTTATGAAAAATTGGAGAGTTTATTTTATCTTGAACATGAAATAAAACATTTGTTTCCATATCAACCTAATCTTTTCAAATACACTGAAGCTGATGAAACATTGAGAAAATTACAAAGGACCAGAGTGCCAGAAGTTAAATGGTGGGATGAGATGATGGAACTTTTATAAAATTTATCCTTGGGTAAAATTTTTGCCTATTTTACTGAGGTATATCTTGATAAAGGATAAATAGGTGAATAAAGGTCAAAGAGTATCAGTTCAACAGTTAAAGTGTATCAGTAAGAATAAAAGAGTATCAGACAAGCAAGGCAGTCAGAAAAGAAATACTCAAGAAGACAGCAACGAGCTAAAACAAAGGAACTGCTTCTAGCACATTGTAAAAAGGAGGAAAACAACACACAACATCAGCTGATTTATCCTATTTACGAGACCATCTGTCTCTATTTTTGTAGCTTATTCATTAGTCACCCTAGATTATATCTCTTTTGTTATGAGATATTTTAAATAATCTCTTATATAAATAAGCCCTTAATCGAATTAGTGAGGGTGGATTCTTCTACTTTGCTGTAACATTGATTTTTGGAATAAAATGCTTTTGGAGAAATTTCTTTGTGGCTTGCTAGATGATGAATTGAAGCTCAAGACTTTTTGCAGGATTCATGTGTTACACTACAGTTCAATAAGTCATTTCTATCCTGTGTTTTAAGTTTTATATATGTTTACTACATCACTGTGTTCCATTTCTGAATAATTGACAAAAAAGAATAAATCAGAAATTGCTTAAGTGTACTCTGATTTCAATTGTGATTATTCTAAATGTTTTCTTCTAAACTGGTCATAAACAATGAATTCTTAAATGCTCTTGTTTCGCTGGTTTAAACATTTTGATTACTATAGTAAAGAATTATTAACTGCTCTTTATTTGTAATCATTCACTTTCTTTCTTTGAACATGTTGAAAGATTCTTAATTGCCTTTCATCCCTTCAAAATCCATTCCATTCACTTTAATATCTAAAATTGTTCTCTGTTTGTCTATCTTGCCCTGCAAAGCCATCTTGTGTGTAGAAACTTAATCCAGTAAAGCCATCCTTTCGACTCCATAGCCCAATGGCCTGAAATACTCAATCTTGCCCTCAGTTGGCGGATTCCACCATTCAAATTCAAACAAAACCCTTGGACTTATAACTAGCCTAATATTTTCTAAGAACAAAGCTAAATTTTAAAGAGAGAGCCCTCTCTGGATACATATTGGCTAGATTCTGTATCTGAAGGTTGATTTGTGGTTACCTCGGGTTTCTTTCCTTTTCTTACAACTTCAAAGAAAATCTGAGAAATAACATAGTGGCGACCATATTGGGAAATCTGAATCATTTTTATTGTTAATATTGTTCGCTTATAAGCTATAGATAGAGTCTGAAGATCAGCCAGGTAGCCTTTGAAATGATTTTGCTCTGCAACTGCATAGTAAATAAATGTTGCTTCAGTCTATCTCTGATTTAGCTTATAAACTGAACCTTAGTTTCAAATGTTCAATCAGATTCTCTAGTTCAATAAATCTTTGAGAAAATTTTAATCAAAAGTCTTAAATTTCTTAAAAAATTTGTCGAAGTTGTACTTTCATTTTATTCAAAACAAAAAACCAAAAATATAAAGTCTAGGACAACTGGCTTTAGAAAGAACTCGTAATACCAGGTCAAATCCTGATCCAAACCCACCTCCGGTATTCGAAAATCCAAATATGATTCCTAGGATTCTTAGAAGACAAGAAAGTCAAGAAAGCTCTGAAAGAGGAAGTCAAGAAAGTTCTCAACCTCTTTCTAGATCTACATCATGTCCTGTGAAGATTATATATTTTGATGAAATACCTTTTGACGAGCGATTTGAAACATCTTTGTTTGTGAATTTTTCTGAATCTGAATTATCCAGACTAGTTCCAAATCCATTATTTATTGAAGATTTACAATTGAGATTTGTTTCATATCATATTGACAGACATTTATAAAATTCCATTCAATCTAAACAAACCTTTGAAGAAACTTCAAACACTTATGTAATTACTACAGTTTCCCCTAGTTCATCTGCTTTTCCTCAAATTCCTCAAACACAAACTGCCCCTCCTTCTCCTCCACATTCTACTTCCAGACCATCATCACCTGTTATTCCATTACACCTTCCGATGGCCAACCGATATTCTCCGCTAAGGTTTCCAAGCAACCCTCCTACTCTGCCTCAAGATTATTAGAGTAAAATCACCCCTTTTGATGGTTCTGGTACTTATACTGCTCAACAACATACCAAAAGGATGACTGATTACTTTGAATTTTATGAAATTGACGCTGATGATGTTCAAATGAGAATTTTTGTCCAGAGCCTTACTGGGGAAGTCAGGACATGGTTTAGGGCTCTTGCTCCAAACAGTATTTCTGACTTACCAGCCCCGTATAGGGCATTTTTGAATAGATGGGAGAAGAAGAAAGACCCTCTTCAGATCCTATCTGACTTTGGAAAATTGAAAAGAGAACCTAATGAAACAGTGCAAGATTATATCATCAGATTTAACGAAGCCTACAACGTTGTTCCTCAAAACCTTAGACCCCCTCCGGATTCAGTACTGGTTAAATTTCCTGATGGTTTTGACTCTTACATAGCATTTTCACTTAGGGAAAGAGCCCCTCAAACCCTAGAAGAGATGCAAAGCATAGTGGTTAGTGTTGAAGCTAACCTCATAGAAAAACGAGCTAGAGCTAGGGATGAAAGAAGGATGCCTATGAACGAAGAACCTTCAGCTTTTGAAAGAAAGCTGGATGCAATCATTAAAGGTATGGAAATACTAGGAGACAGAGTAGAGACAATCGAAAGAAAGTCTTCTGGTGATAATCAAAATGTTGTGAGAAACCCAAACTTTATAAGAAATCAAAACCAAAATACTGGGAAAAATGTCCCTGACCAAAACATCAGGCCACCATTCCAGGAAAATTTTGTTGAAGGTTCAACTTCTAAAGAACCGACCATGGATGTTGAAATAAATAACGTAACTAAGAACAAAAATGAACCAGAAGTTTTCCTATCTCAAGATGATCAAGAAAATCACATTCTTGAAACATTTCAAACTCATTTAGGAGAAACTTTTGATTTTAAAGAAGGCTATGACACAGAAATTTATGAAGTTCATAAACAATACAATTTGAGAAGCAGACGGATTGACGTGCCAGAGAGTAGCAAACAGAAAGCTGCAAAACAAAACATCAAAGGTAAAACTAACACCCCTCCTGTACAAATTCTGTCTAGAACAAGTCCTAACCCCGCAAATCCAATAATTGAAGATGTGTCTGATAATCAACCAAATAATAAACAACTTTCTAATACTTTTCCTCCTACAGGAAATGTATAAGAACCAGCAGAAATTAATTCAGAAACACCTTCAACTCATTATCTCACCCATGAAAAAGAGAAAAACACTGAAGACCCAAAAAACAGAGAAAACCCAACTGTTCAAAACACTAGAGCTCAAATAGAGAAACCTTTCAATCTAGACGCTGAAATAGGCAAAATAAAGATAGTTGTTCCATTAGCAGAATTGGCTAAACATGATGTCTATAGAAGCCAAATCAGAAAATCCCTTAACGTTAACATTACTGGAATGGATGATTCAGTAAATGTTCTTGATGATCAACCCAAAATCCTTTTTGGCCCTGAGGTAAATGGCAAACCAGAAAGTGGAGGAACTCCTCCATTTTATGTGAGTTTGAATGTTCATGACAAAATACTTCATAACGCTATGCTTGATTCTGGAGCGTCCCATAATTTGATGCCAAAAGCTGTGATGGAAAGATTAAACCTAGACATTACCCGACCATATAAAGATCTTTTTTCGTTTGATTCGAGTCAGGTAAGATGTTTAGGTTTGATTAAAGATCTGTGTGTTACTTTGGTGCAATACCCTGCGAAATCTATTCTGATGGATATAGTAGTAGCCGATATTCCTCCCAAATATGGTATGTTGTTGTCCAGATCCTGGGGTGCCAAACTCGGAGGATCTATTCAATTAGATATGTCATATGCTACTATTTTAGTATTTGGTCAACCTAAAAGACTATACAGAGAGACCTTGATGAAATATTTAGTTAGTAGCCATGAGAAGCCTGAAAAATTCCCTGTTTATTCAGTACATTCTGATATGGACTCTTTCATCCTTTATAATGCTGAATTGGACCTTCCTACTGAATTAGAAGCACCAAAAACAAAGACTGCAAATAAATCTACTGTTCAAATTGAAGAAATTTCTGAAAACAAAGAAACACCAGACAATCAAAAAATACCAGAAAAAATTGAAAGACCAAAGCCTCCTGTTAAGAAACATGTTAAAACAGTTGATGAAGATTATGAACATGAAATTCTGTGGCATTTAGAATTTGATGGTTCAGTAAATAAGTTAGGAGCAGGAGCTGGAATTTGGATACATAATGTTGAAAATGATCACACCGAAGGCCATGCTTATAGGTTGAAATTTAGATGCACTAATAATATGGCAGAGTATGAAGCTCTTTTGCTAGGGCTTAAACATGTCAAAAAGTTAGGAGCAATTAGAGTATCGATCATAGGAGACTCTGAGTTAATTATCCAACAGATCAATGGTGAATGTTCAACAAAGGATCCCATATTGAACCAATACAGAGAAACAGTTGTGGAAATTCTTAACACTTTTCTACAAGCTCAACTTGCCAAAATTCCTAGAAAACAAAATTTGCATGCTCACAGTCTTGCAATGTTCGCTAGCACCTGTAAATTACCTTTTGGACCTAATCATCAGTTCACAGCTGAGATCAGACATAGACCTGCTATACCGGAAAATCTCTTGAATTGGAAAGTGTTTGTAAATAATAGTCAGATTAACAATTTTTTGACCTTAGAAAATGAGTTCTCTAACAGTAGTATAGATGAAGACACAGCCATCAATGGATCTGATCAAATTGATAAACAGGAAACAGATATTTCTAAAGAGACTGCAATTCATATGCTTCACCCAACCAAATTCACTGAAAAAGATATGCAGGATTTGAAACAAATGGAATTCGATGATATTATAGAAGATGAATCTGAAATTATTAATCTGAAAGATAATCATTTACCTAAAGGATTAACTCCTTTAGAAGATATTTTTGACTCAAATGACATTCCACTAAAACCCAAAATAGAACTGTTAAAAGCTGATATCGAAGAAGTAAATTTAGGAACTGAAGGAAATCCAAAGATGGTTAAAATATCTAAGTCTCTGCCAGAAGATCAAAAGGTTAAATATGTTGAACTTTTAAAAGAATTCCAGGATGTTTTTGCCTGGAGTTATGAAGATCTTAAATCATATGATACATCAATAATTCAACATACAATACCTTTGAAACCAGATCAGAAACCTTTCAAACAGAAACTTAGAAGGATCAATCCTGTTTTACTACCCTCAATTGAGAAAGAAATTAAAAGAATGTATGAAGCAGGAATTATACCTCCTATTAGGTTTTCTGAATGGGTTTCTAATTTGGTACCAACAAGGAAAAAGACTGGAGAGATTAGACTATGTGTCGATTTGAGAAATTTAAACAAAGTTTCTTTAAAAGATAACTATCCTATGCCTAAAATGGACCATATCTTACAAAGGGTAGTGGGATCTTCAAGGATTTCTCTTTTGGATGGATTTTCAGGGTATAACCAGATTTTGGTTCATCCTGATGATCAAGACAAAACAACATTTACAACACCATGGGGTACTTTTAAATATGTTAAGATGTCTTTTGGTCTCAAAAATGCAGGAGCAACCTTCCAAAGAGCAATGGACATTGCCTTTGCCAAAGAAATACATGATTTTCTGGTTATTTACCTAGATGATTTAACTGTTTTTTCCAAAACAGATCATCAACATTTAGATCATCTAAGACAAGTGTTTATAAAATGCAGGAAGTATGGTATTTCTTTAAATCCAAAAAAATCATTATTTGGTCTTGAAGAAGGAAATCTCCTAGGTCACATTATTTCTAAAGATGGCATTAGAATTGATCCTGAAAGAATACAAGCAATTTTGCAGATACCTCATCCCAGGAACATTAAATAACTTCAAGCTTTCATAAGAAAGATCATTTTTTTTAGAAGATTCATTTCTAGTTTAGCTGAATTACTTAGACTGCTTACTAACATGTTAAAAAAGGATTCAAGTTTTGAATGGACTGTAGAAGCCAAGCAATCATTTGAAGAAATAAAAATGGCTTTAACCAAAACACCAGTTCTTACCAGTCCAAAGTTTGATAGAGATTTCATAATTATTTCATTTGCTTCTGAACATACAATTGCAGCTGTTTTACTACAAAAGGATGATCAGGGATGTGAAAAAACAATAGCATTTTTTAGTAAAGCACTTAGAGATGCATCTTTGAAATACAATATCATGGAGAAACAAGTTTTTGCACTTGTGAAAGCAATTAAAGATTTCAGAGTTTATATATTGTATTCTCATGTGATAGCTTATGTACCTAATGCTGTCGTTAAAGACATCTTAACTCAAGATGGTATTGAAGGCAAAAGAGGTAAGTGGATAGCTACCATATTAGAATATGATATTGAAATAAGACCTACAAAACTCATAAAAGGACAAGGTTTGGCTCAACTCATGACTGAAACTAATTGCCAAGCCCTGTACATTAACGAACTGGATGACGAACAGGAGATGGCGACTCCACAGATCAGTCAGACCTTCTTAGACTCACCCTGGTACACTGATATCATTTATGTTTTGTTAAACCTGCAAGCTCCTCCAGGGTTATCCAGAACGAAACAAAGGTTCTTAAAAATGACATCTTTAAAGTATTGTATTTTAGATAGTGCTCTTTTCTGGAAGAATCATGATGGAGTTCTATTAAATTGTTTAGTGAAAGATGAAACTGACAAGGTTCTTAATGAATTTCATGTAGGAGACTGTGGTGGACACCTCTACTGGAATTCAACTGCAGATAAAATCTTAGGGGCTGGTTTTTACTGGCCAACCTTGTTTTCAGATGTTAAGAAATTTGTAACTTCTTGTCATAAGTGTCAGATCTTTGAAGGCAAGAGAAAATTGTTGACTTTACCATTAAAACCAATTTCCACCGAGAGACCCTTTCAACAATGGGGACTAGATTTTATTGGAGAAATCCATCCCCCTTCTTCTAGGCAACACAGATGGATTATTACTACCACAGATTACTTTACTAAATGGATTGAAGCTATCCCATCTAGACAGGCCAATGATTATGTAATTATAGGGTTTTTAGAAACCAATATACTTTCAAGATTTGGTTGTCCAGAGAAAATTATAACTGACAATGCTGCTACTTTTAAGTCTAAGAAAATGATTAGTTTCTGCAATAAATATCACATCACATTAGGCCATTCAACAGCCTATTATCCCCAGGGTAATGGACTGGCAGAGTCTTCCAATAAAAGTCTCATTAATATCATTAAAAAATTATTGGAATAAAATAAAAATAATTGGCATAAGAAACTTACCAATGCATTGTGGGTAGACAGACTTACAACTAAAAAATCAATTGGGACCAGTCCATATGAATTAGTTTATGGTATTGAGGTAAGATTTCCATCATCCTTAGGAATTCCTGTTATGAAATTACTTTAGGGGGCTCAAGTAGAACCAAATGATATTCAGAGAAGAATAAACCAAACAATTCACTTGCAGCAGACCAGAGAAGAAGTGTATCAACGATCCCAAGTCTTGCAGGAAAAGTTAAAGAAAATGTTTGACAAAAGGACTAAAGCAGAAGATTTTCAACTAGGAGACAAAGTTCTGAGATGGGATTCCAAAAGGGAAGATAAAGGAAAACATGGGAAATTTGATTTCTTATGGAAAGGACCTTACATCATTCATGCTTTACAGGGAAATAACACATATTTTTTGAAGAATTTGGATGGTTCAGAAGCTGAGGAAGGACCAGTCAATGGTCGAATGCTAAAGCACTATTTTGATCCTATTTACTAGGATGTTCTGATTTTTTCTAACTTGTACATAATATATCCTTTCTAATGCATCAGTTTTGATTGGATGGTGACTTGTTGGAGTTGAAGCCCGAAGTGAAGGCCCTAAGCTTCAGAAGTTTCACTATCATATATACAATAAAGCTACCAGAAAAAGAAGATTTCATGGTTCAGTCAAAGGCATTTTGAGGCATCTGACCTGCTGTTCTTGACTTTTCGCCAGGAAAATCCATCCCCAAGTGGAGCCAGTGTTAGACTCCTATACCAATAGGTGTCATTTTTCATGATTGTCTTATTGAACTATGCAATATGTTCAAACCTTTTTCTTGTGCAAAGGTGTTCCATATTCTTTAAAAAATCAAAAAATTTAAAAAATGTAAAGAGGGTATACCCTAAAAGAAAAATCAAAGGGTAAAAAGAATAAAATGGTCAAAAAAAATAAAAGAAATGAACCCCAAACAAAGAAAGGCCAAGAAAGTGTGCAAGTCCAAATGCCACTACTATTTCATTTTCTGTAATAAGAAATTGTGTGCAACTTGTTAAAATTTTGCCACAATTTATGAAGAGTCAAACTGTTTAAACTTGACTCATTCATTTTTCAATTTCATATTGTAGAATAGAGAATAAAATCTGACCAAACAGTTTAATCTTGGCAGATAAGTAGATAGGTAGAGTTAATAAAAGATGCTCAACAGTTTAATCTGAGCCCTTGGATGTAATAAGTGTAGACTTAGATATGTTTTCCATGTAAAATAAAAAGAAGATTGAAAAGGGTTTGCCAGTCTAAGTGCACCCTAATAAAGGAGAGAAAATGGTAGGGTAAAGTAAGTAGGGTAGGTAGATGTTGTTGCAGAATTGCATGTGATGAATGATGGTTCGAAATGTGTTTAAATTTTACTTTCATCACAAGTACAAAGGCAGATACTACATTGGAAAAGTTCACAAGAAAAGCAAAGTCAAATTATTAACTTCCCCTCTCATTTTCCCTAAACATTTCACTAATTTCCCTAAGTGCTAAGGTATTTGAAGATTAAAGGGGCTCAGGGCATTTCCTTGACTTTTGGAGGGACCGGACCCTCAGCCCAATAATTGAAAAAGACCTAAGTACTTAAAATTATCCATTATAACATTCATCCACTTCTCAAAAAGCTTTTCCTAAGTAAAATCCCATTTCACTTAGGAAAATCATGCAATATTCCATAAAAATCCCTCAAAATTACTTTTTATTCTGAGTTTAAGTGATGAAGTTATGATAATGCAATTTGCTTTTAAAAATCTTCACTTCCTTGGTTATGTTAAAATATTTTGAGTTTACCTTGTCCTTTGTCATATTAACTCTAATTTATTTAAATCCCTATTGAAATAATCTTTTTCCTATAGTATATAACTCCTCCTATATAAATATCCCAAAAAACCTTTGTATTATAATTTTAAGCCAAAGTTAAATAAATCCCACATATTCAAAATAAAAATATCCACTTTACAAACCCTTTGGCTAAAATATATCTGTATATATCGACCCCGCCCCCTATGGTAAACAAATCATATCGGTTTATTACCATATAATAAAAGCATAAGAAAAAGGCTTTAAGCATATGTTTTATATGTTTAAAACGGAAAAATAAAACCCGAAGTTTAAATTCAAAACAAACTTCGAAAATTAACCCATTCATTACCCCCCACCGTCATTATACGCAAAGAGGTTAATTAATCATCAGGATTAATTAATAATCTTTCCAGCCAATCGAAATCCTCCCGGAATGATTAATGGATATTAAACGCGTCGGGCCCGCTCATTAATTCCTATGCCATCTCCCCGTCCCGAATCACCGTTCGATTACTCGCTCGAAGATCCACAACGCTCGTTCATTTCGCTGCACATCCTTCGTCCGATAGATAGCTCGCGAAATCAAAGAAGTTTTCAAATAGTGTCCCGACCACGTGTCATTAAATTTGTGGAATCGTTGCCGATTCACATAAAACCACCCTCCTCCAAAGGTGGTGCGGAATAAACCGCTTACCACCGTTCCCCCGTGACTCGGCTCCCGTACGCTGACGTCATCCCATAAAATAATAAAATATTCCCCACCTGTTTGACTTTGTAAACAAAACAAAAACTCGCGCATTTTTCATCATTCTGTATGTTGAAAATGACTGTGCCCTCCATATTGAGAAATTCAAAAAAACTGCTGCCAACTTCCATTAACTGTATTCTGCTGAAGACTACTGTCAATCCAGTTTCCGAGCATCCATCTGCTGTCAGCTTGTACCTGTTAAACAAGTGCCATTTTCCCATAAACAGGTATTTATTCCGATTTCCTGCTGAAACTCTGTTAAAAATCCTCGTTCGAGTTTTAATTTCGCAATACAGTCTGAAAAATCTTCAATGTGATGTGTTTTAGTTCCCAGAGCTGTAATTACTATCTCCAAACCTGAAATTGTGCTCCATTTTCATAAAAAACCCCCGAATTTCCATTTTTGAATCCACAAGAACCAAAAATGGAAGTCCCGGTGGCTTTAAATGTTTCCCCATTGAACGCCTCTCATAGAGAATTGGAATATTTTCCATTAGTGGATAAAGATTTTTAGATCAAAGACTTAGTTTTCAGTGAAAGCCCCCTTCGAATTCATTGTCGCTGCAGAGATAATTATTTGAATGGATTGGACGTTATTGGGTTATGGGAATCTAATTTCCCAAGATACCTTTTACCCTCAATCCATATCTTTCCTGAAATTATCCATTATTGCCATGCTAATTATGATCCAATTCAGAGAGCAGTTTTATCCCCAAACCAGAATGTCCTTTTCCCTATTACTGCTTAGTCTATTAATGATATGCTCCATTTTGAACCTGGTCAAAACCTCACTCCCTTGTCCATTGGATAATTTCTTGAGAAATCTACTCAGTTATCCCCTGAAGAGGTAAAACACATCTGTCAGACTTTCATGTTACCTGAACATCAGCCCAAGGGCCCACCTCCCTATGCTAGTGCCTTTTTTACTGAAATGGGCCAGATCATTCTTAATATGATTTATTTTATCATGGGCTTTAATACTAGTGAGTATTTTGATGAGTTAACTATAGTATTATTGTCTATCTTCACTCCTGGACAACCTCCTGCTGTCAAATATGACTTTGCATCCTATATTGCAGATAAAATTCATGATCAATTCATGAGATTAGAGAATAAGAAAGTGTTCAAGTATTCTTCAGTCGTTTACCATCTCATGCTATATTACCAGTCTGAAAACTTTCCTTTCCATGTTCAAAAGCTTAATGTCCAAGGAAATCCCAGGTCTGTCATCCATCACCCATAATTCCAGAGATTCTCCTTATTCCTATAATGAATTCACTGATCTGTTTATACACCCTGCAACTACCTTGTTGATAGGAGTTCCTCCTCCAAGACTCAGAAATGAAATTAAGAAAACTCTACAACTTTCAAAACACTACAAAATTGGTGATTGGTACTTGTACCAAAATTTTATAGAAGTCAGAATATATGGATGTGAATTATGTCCATTTAAATTGCCAAAGTATGTGCCTATGAGACTTTTTGCTTTAGAGTACTTCAGGCAGATTAATAACTCTGATATTATTCATTTTTGTAATGCAAAGAAGAAAGCCCAACTCTAAATCAAAGGTCAATTAGGTCCATTTATATGCAATTCTAGGGATGCTAGACAAGAAACTGAAAAAATACTAGAAGACCGTTTCAGATTGCAAAAGAGTTTCTACTGGGTCCCTTATGACCCATTCAGCTTCATTTATGACAAGAGAACAAAAAATAAATCAGCACCTTACATCCATCATAGGATTCCATAAATTGAACAGTATGCTAATAAAGATGAATGGGTGGAGGGAACATTAATTGAACAGGATAATGAAGAAGTCAATATGTACAATGTAATGAAAGATCTTGGAAAAATGCTTGACCTAGAATTTTTTGGGCAAGTGCAGGTACCAGACATTGGTCCTTCTTCAGCGGGGAATTTTCAACAGAAATTACAGGAAAACATTCCATCAATTGTAATTGAATCCAAAGGAAAAGAGAAAGAGCCTGAAATACAAGTGATTAAAACATTCAAAATGACAGAACAACCTCAAACTTCCAAAGGACAGGATCAAGTACAGGTTTCTTCTATTCAAACTAATCCAATAGAAATATCAATCTTACAGACTCCATCTAAAGTGGAAAAGGGCAAGAAAAGAGAGGCTGAAGGTACTACTCCTCTTAATGAATCTTCACAACAGCCTCAGACCAAAAGAAAAAAAGTGAATCCTCCACCAGAAGTAGAATCTATTGATGAAATCATTGATAGTCCAGAGAGAGAGGATAGTCAGTTAACAGGATCAATTAGTGGGACAGTCACTACTATTCAGCCAAGTACTAAAAATTTTTCATTCAAGCATCCAGTGAAAGATGCAGGAGACATAAAAAAGGCATTTATCAGTATAAAAGCAAGGAATGATCGACTAAGGGTCCAGGTGTATAATCAGTATCTTAAAATGGCTCCACAAAATCAAGAGAGATTGATGTCAGCTTTTGACATTCAACAAGGGAAAATGTTAATGAGCCATTTCAAATCTAAAGTGCCAAAACCACAGACAGCAGCTGATTACGTCACGACCAATTTTGAGGTCCTAGCAAAAGATATGCATCCATTAGATCAAATTGAATTACACAAGAAGACTGGAGAAATGATCTATTCCACCCTTACTGACAAAGCAATGGCAGCTCATAAACTGCAAGATTCTTTGGAGAACACCAGTACACAATTGCAGATTGAAAAGGCTTCTTCTCAAGCCAAAGATAACAGGATAAAATCATTGGAAGAGATAATAATTGGATTAGGTCACAATCCAAAGGATGTTAGGGTATTGAAGCATTGATTAAAAAGAAATACGATAATATTGTTGCATTAAGGAAACAATTGAAACTACCAGCTTCAAGGCACCCTCGGACTGAAGAAGTAATGAAGAAAAATTCAGAAGAAGAGGTAATGGACTTACTTTTAAAAATGAATGAATGACTTGCTGAAACAGAAAAAGAACTTGAGCAAGCATTAAAATATAAAGAGCCCATTATTCCAGCAACTACAACACAGGCAGCCACAGGAACAGGTACATCAATCACAAGCCAACAAGTAGAGCTAACACAGGTGAACACTTCTGATAAGGGTTCTGATGAATTAATCAAAGCAATGAATGAATTAAAACTGCAAGTGACAAAACTCCAAAGCTTAAAGTCTCAGCTTTCTACTCTGGAAAATAAATATGATCAATAAAAAATGAATGTTGCTGAGAAGACAAGAGAAATCAAAAAACTAGAAAAATCATTTAAAGCATTGGAAAAGGATCTTATAATGGAAAGACCTTTAAGTGAATTAAAAGAAATTCTTTGGTATAACATTATTCAATCAATAAATAACATTTGGTCTTCTATTCAAATAATATATGAACAGCAGGATTTAGTCAGATTGGCTCTGGAAGAAATTGAGAGAGCAAGGGAAGAGTTAGGGAATATGCCAGAAGAAGCCAATAGACTTATCAATTTTTTGAATACTCAGAATAAGCAGCAACTTGCAGAATTTGGAATTCAGGACAGGACAGGAACCATCTTGGAAATCAAAAGTGTTTTTACCAAAAGGACTCTTATGCAAAATCTTGAAAGAAGGTGTTCAGACATGCAGCAAGAAATTTTTACCTTCAAAGAAATATTTGATGTTGTGTTAAATAAAGGTTTGCCCAGTCCTGTTATTGAAGAAGGTAGATTAATGGATTTGGAAAGTTTTGTTAAGAAATTAAACAAACAGATTGATGATCAAGCCAGTTCTTCAACCAGTACAGCAGAAGGAACATTGCCAACAGGGAAAAGTCTTTATGAAAAATTGGAGAGTTTATTTTATCTTGAACATGAAATAAAACATTTGTTTCCATATCAACCTAATTTTTTCAAATACACTGAAGCTGATGAAACATTGAGAAAATTACAAAGGACCAGAGTGCCAGAAGTTAAATGGTGGGATGATATGATGGAACTTTTATAAAATTTATCCTTGGGTAAAATTTTTGCCTATTTTACTGAGTTATATCTTGATAAAGGATAAATAGGTGAATAAAGGTCAAAGAGTATTAGTTCAGCAGTTAAAGTGTATCAGTAAGAATAAAAGAGTATCAGACAAACAAGGTAGTCAGAAAATAATTACTCAAGAAGACAGCAACGAGCTAAAACAAAGGAACTGCTTCCAGCACATTCTAAAAAGGAGGAAGACAGCACACAACATCAGCTGATTTATCCTATTTACGAGACCATCTGTCTCTATTTTTGTAACTTATTCATTAGTCACCCTAGATTATATCTCTTTTGTTATGAGATATTTTAAATCATTTTTTGTATAAATAAGCCCTCAATCGAATTAGTGAGGGTGGATTCTTCTACTTTGCTGTAACATTGATTTTTGGAATAAAGTGCTTTTGGAGAAATTTCTTTGTGGCTTGTTGGATGATGAATTGAAGCTCAAGACTTTTTGCAGGATTCATGTGTCAGACTACAGTTCAATAAGTCATTTCTATCCTGTGTTTTAAGTTTTATATATGTTTACTACATCACTGTGTTCCATTTCTGAATAATTGACAAAAATAAATAAATCAGAAATTGCTTAAGTGTACTCTGATTTCAATTGCGATTATTCTAAATGTTTTCTCCTAAACTGGTCATAAAAAATGAATTCTTAAATGCTCTTGTTTCGCTGGTTTAAAAATTTTGATTACTATAGTAAAGAATTCTTAACTGCTCTTTATTTTTAATCATTCACTTTCTTTCTTTGAACATGTTGAAAGATTCTTAATTGCCTTTCATCCCTTCAAAATCCATTCCATTCACTTTAATATCTAAAATTATTCTCTGTTTGGCTATCTTGCCCTGCAAAGCCATCTTGTGTGTAGAAACTTAATCCAGTAAAGCCATCCTTTCGACTCCATAGCCCAATGGCCTAAAATAATCAATCTTGCCCTCAGTTGGCGGATTCCACCATTCAAATTCAAACAAAACTCTTGGACTTATAACTAGCCTAATATTTTCTAAGAACAAAGCTAAATTTTAAAGAGAGAGCCCTCTCTGGATACAGATTGGCTAGATTCTGTATCTGAAGGTTGGTTTGTGGTTACCTTGGATTTCTTTCCTTTTCTTACAACTTCAAGGAAAATCTGAGAGATAACAGGGGTTAAATCCCGTGTTATAAAAAGGGGCGCTTTTTAGGCAAAAAGAAGGCTTTTTAAGGGTTTTTTGAGGTTTCGATAGGCAAAAATAGGATAGTTTAAACCATAAAAAAGGATTTTTTATGAGTTTAAAAGGAATTTTTGAAGGTTTCTTAGGATAATGAAGGGAAAATGAGAAGGAGAAAAGGGGATTTTCAAGAGAAAATGAAGGGTAAATAAGGCAAACAATGAGTGAAACAGGTTTAGAAAATGATGGAAAATGGCCTAAAAAACAGTTCTTTTTAGATATCAGCATGGTTTCTTGGTGGATTTTTTCAATGAAAAAGTAGTGAAAAACACTTTTTGAGTTTAGGCAGCAACGAGAGGCTTCAAGAATGAGAAATTTTCTATGAAAATAATCTCTTGAAGACTCAAGACCTGTTTTAGCCATCATTTGCGATGGCAAAAATTTACTGATGGCTAACAGTGGCTCCACTTGGGGATGACAACTCCTTGGAGGTGTTAAGAACTTCAGAAATTGATCTCTGGGATGTAGATCTGTGCCTTAATCCGTTGACAACCTTTTTTCTTTGATCGTGCTTCTTAGAAAAGATGATTAGTATTTCATATCAACAAACAAATTTCTCCCAAACATTCTACCTACACAGCCTACTTTTCCTAGCATTTTTTCTTCATAAGGTGCACTTGGACTTGCAAACCTTTGTCATCAACATTTTATTCTTTTATTGGAAGCAAGAAACTAATCTAAATCTACCCTTATTTCTTCCATGAGTTCAGATTAAGCAGTTGAACTCATTAATTCTCTACCTAAGCTACTATCTGCCAGGATTAAACTGTCTAGCAGATTTTATTCTCTATTCTCTAAGACAGAAATTTAAACATAGTCAAATCAGGATTAGACTGTCTAATTTGTCATGGTGTCTATGGCTGTATGTACAAGCTGCACATAGACTTCATTTGAAGAAATTTAAAACAAAACTGTGAAGGCTTTAGACGTGAAAAATAAAAAAATCCTTCATTCTTTCTTTCAGCTCTGGTTTTGATCTTTTTGAGCAGTTTCTTTTTCTATTTTTTCTTGGTTCATATTTTCAGCATGTTAGAACCAATTCTTTTTCTTCTTCTTGGCTGAAATTTTAATCTGATTAGAGCCACTCTTTCTATCCTAATCTAATCTATTGATAAGCCAAGATTTCATCGTTTGGAAAATCTGATTCACTAACCTATCAGCAGTAAATTGAAACCTATCTAGTCATGATTAGGTTGTATGACTAAATAGTAGTGTTCTTTTTGGTAGTGACATTTAAGCTTGCACACTTCAAATTTTCTTTTCTTTTTGGTATGGGGTTGTACCTTTCTTGTTTTATTTATGCCCTCTTTTTCTCTTTTTCTATTGTTTTTGTATTTTTTATTTTCTCAAATTTAAAGGCAGTGTTATATACAATGAACAAAAAACTCTGAAACTAAAAAATCAGCTAACAGAAATAATGGTTGAGGACCCTGCCATTGACAGGACCTCCAAAATATTCGGCTCCATCTAACTCTTGTAAAAATAATGCATTTTTTCCAATAGCAAATTGAATAAGATAAGGGTCTTGCCATAAATAATCAAATTTTCCATGTTTGCCCTTATCTTCTCTCCTTGAATCCCATTTTAAAACTTTATCACCAATTTTAAAATCACTTGCCTTGGTTCTTTTTTCAAACAGCTTCTTGATGTTTTCTTGTAGTTGTTGTGCTCTGATGTATACTTCCTCCCTGGCTTGTTGTAGATGTATGGTCTGGTTTATTCTTCTTGTCATATCATCATCTTCAGACTGTACTTCTGGGATCAGTTTCATGACTGGCACTCCTAAACTAGTTGGAAATATTTCATCAGTTCCATAAACTAGCTGGTAAGGAGACATCCCAATTGACTTTTTAACTGTCAATCTATCTACCTATAATGCATGTACTAGCTTACTGTGCCATGATTTTTTTTTATCTTCCAGCAACTTCTTGATTATGTTTACCAAACTTTTATTTGAGAATTCTTCCAACCCATTACCTTGGGGGTAATATGTTGTAGAATGACCCAATATAATATGATATTTATGACAAAATTCTACCATCTTTTTAGACCCAAATGCGGCAGTATTGTCAGTTATGATCTTCCTAGGGCAGCCAAATCTAGACAGTATATGGTTTTCAAGGAATGAAATGATGACTGAATCTGTGGCATTCCTAGATGGGATGGCATTTATCCACTTGGTAAAATAGTATGTTGTTGTGAGGATCCATCTATGTTGGGCAAATGAGACAGGATGGATTTCCCCAATGAATTCTAGACCCCACTACTGAAAAGAAGCTTCAACAGTGATTGGTTACAGAGGTAAGGGAAGCAATTTTCTTTTGCCTTCAAAAATCTGACATTTTTGACAGGCAGTAATCATTTTGCGGATATCTTGAAAGAAGGTGGGCCAGTAATAACCAGCTCTAAAAAATTTGTTAGCAGTTGACTTCCAGTAGAGGTGGCCTTCACATTCTCCTTCATGAAACTCATGCTTAATCTTTTCTGCATCATTCTCAGGAAAACATTTAAGCAATAATCCACTAGCATTTTTCCAATATAAACATTTATCCAAAATGTAGTAATTTACAGCTTTCAACTTTAAGAATCTTGCCTTTGTTTTAGATAAACCAAGAGGGGCATTAAGATTGTTAGTATGAATCTTTTGTCGAAGTGTACAAAAAAAGACCACTTTAGCTACGCATAACAAATAGCCCTAACATCAAATATGGTTGCCAATATCTTCAAAGCTGCAGTTAGTTGATCGAGACAAATGCTGCACAAATCCAGATCTATGCATAAAAAGACATTAAGCAGTGAAAATAAAGTTTGCTCCATGCATCCAATAGACAAGACAAGAACAATATTTTTGAAATAATTTTTATATTAAGGGCACCTGAGAGAAAAACAAGAAAGGTGTTTCCAATTCTCCTCAATGGGATGGGTTCTTTGAAAGTCCTCAGCGCTTCAGATCTAGTATTTCTCTCTCTTGTTGGTGAAGAAAACCCAGACAAACATAGAACTCAAAGGGAGCTCACAAAGTGAAGATAGAAAATGTGACAATGATAATGGATCAAAGTCAGACCAAGAGCAAAGATCCAGAGTGATCTCATAGGAAACAAAAGGTGAAAAATTAATGGGAAAACCCTTCTATTTATAACAAAATATTAGGGTAGTCTAGAACTTGGTGCATGAATAAAATATTATTAACCAAATTCTAGAACCACCTTTTAGGAATATTTTATTATATTTGTTGGAGGGAAAAGGATTTTGACTTGGGTCAAATCCTTTATTTATAAATAATAAATAAATAAATGATTTATTTATTATTTTTAAGGAAATGGTGGAAATATAATTAAATAAATAATGATTTATTTAATTATTTCTAAATGATTTAGTCAAATTTAACTAGGAATATTATTTAAATAAGGATTAAATAACTTATTCCTAGGAAATAATCAAATAAATAAGGATTTATTTAATTGATTTCCTTGTTTTGAGTTAAATATGACCAGGAATAATAATTAAATTGATGTTTAACTAGTTATTCCTTGAGGAAATATAAACAAATATAGATTTGTTTATTATTTCCTTTTGGGGTTTCCTGTTTAGACCATAAACAACTTAATAAAGGTGTTTTACTAAGTTATTTCACATAGTGAAATCAATTTGACTTAGGGTAAAATTGGTCTTACATGGTGTACTTGGGTCCATCTAATGATAATAGGTTAGATGACCAAAAAATGGTGTAACATATTGCCCCCCAGCGTGTGAGTGTTAGGAGCAAATCGTATGACCGAAGTACGTTGTAAGAACTCAATCACCAGACATCAAGAGGGAAGTCAAAGAGAGAAATGTAAGGTAGTCTAATGTGCTAAAGGACTAGACCCTGAGGAGATGAGACTGACAGGTGAAACAAGTCTCTTTTTATGAGATGGTACCTGTGCTAAAGGCGGCGGGGGAGGCATACCTATGCCCACCGAGACAAAGTAAAAAATAATAATGTGTCCAATAAACAAGGAACCGAAATGTAAAGTACAAGCTGGCATAAACATGAGCCAAATAAATGATAGAATGATGAATCCCACATACATGCTGTGTCTGGGATAATAGCCAGGACTTGTACAATAATATCTGAGTACATGAGATACAAATACAACCCAAATGCCCCCTGTAAATGGGGAAGGGCTCGCAAAATCTGACTGATACATGCAAATCAAAGAGGCGTTGCAAGCGGCTAAGGCCGACATCATAAAATATATGGAGCTGCATCAAAGGCTGGAATGAAGAGGTAATTCGGGCATGTGGGGGGCTACATGTAGGGCCACCCCCTCATGAGGGTTGAGACATCTCACGCACACCCGGAAATCACCAATATCTGCTGCTGCATCACTAGACCATCAAGTATACGGATCTCGATCATGCTGAAAGGAGCTGGAGCCGAGAATCAATCAAGTCAAAGGGTAATGAGAAATCCCCTTTTGCCTAATCTGAGGCACCAAACAAGTGTGGAAGCTGGAACCAAGGTACACCGCCCTCTAGACATGTCTTCTGGAATGAATGAGCTGATGTCGACAGAAGGAGGTCCGCCATAGGTGAGGTGATAAGAGATCCTCAACTAAGGCGCAAGAGAAAATAGTAGAGCGACTGAAAGAATGACACTAATGATGATGATGGAATGGGGGATACTGAGTATCGAATGGATGACTTCCCTTGTTAGATCATAAAGGGCATGGATGACTTGGTAGCAACTGATATGATATCATGAGGGATAGGGGACAGTGGGGCTGAAGGCCATAATGTGCGACATGAGAGAGGAACCAAGCAATGAAGGATGGAGGACTGTAATAGAATACAAAGGGACTCAGGATAGACTCCATGAATGTGATGATAACTCAACTCGGATGCTCTAAACAAGGGAGACTCAATGGTGTTGCCACACAGTAAAGGTCCAAATGGGGGACCATAAACACATGAGTACAAGGGGGTATCTCATGACGAAAATTGACATGAACAAGGACCAGTAAGGAGGTAAAGTGGTGCCCCAAGTACAAGTTTTGTAAGTGAGGAAATTCAATTTAGAGTAGAGGTGAATAGACCCTTCGTGGACAAAATGTGTCCTGGTGAAGTATCAAAGCACAAAAAACTAACAGATACCCATTTGAGTGCTCGGTGAGAGATTTCCAATGGTGCAGATGGTTTGTCAAACGGGGTTATGGTTTGGTCGCAGCGGGCAAAAGAAAAAATAGGGGTTTCTCTTCTAATAAGGAATTTTCCCTCCAATGTATTCATTTGCTTGTGTAGCTATGGTGAATGTGGAGAGGAGAGAATGCCCTAAATATTGCGGTGAACGTAGCGGACAAACTGACCGTTAGAATCGAGATCTTTCAGTTGCAGGTAAGAGGCCTAATCCTACTCTTTCTTTTTGATGGATTGAAATTTCAGATTAGGGTCCCAAATCTCAAGAACAGACCCTCCCTCATCTTCACGGCCGGGTGGCACTATTTGGGCCAAAAACTGTGACCTGGGAAGCAGGTTTGGGCCTGAAACGTGCAACTTGTCCTAGGATTTTGCCAAAAAGTGTGACCTGTCATATGGAGGGGATTTAAGTGCTGTTGTGGGCTAAGAGTCAGGTTTTTTGTAATTGAATATATTTTTTCCTATCTGTATACTGAGAAAAGATGATGTGTTTGTGCAGATATGGCAGATATACGAATCAAGTGGAGAGAGAGAGACCTGGGTACATTATGGGCAGAAATCCAAGCAGATCAGGGTGTCCGTCGTGCATTGGCCAGGTTTGGGGTTCTAAAATTTGTGGAGAACCATTTGATGAGAGCTGGGGAGCCCTTGTTGGCCAGAATTGTCAATTATTGGGATCCAGATCATGAGTTCTTTATAGTGTAGGGACACAAGATCAAGTTGATAGTCCAGGACCTATATTTCCTGACTAGTCTCCCACCATTAGGGATGGTGGGAAATACACATCTAGTGTTACCGCGGGGGCGTAACATCATGGAGTTTGTGGAGCAACATTTTCGACCAAGCCTCCAAGTCAAAGGGACTCGGATACCGATTGGGGATCTAGAGAGGTTAGAGACCCGTGCAGTGGCAGCAGCAGTGTTGCAAATCCTAGGTAGCCAAGTGCTCCACCATATCACTGGAGGGCAGATGATGATTGTGGAGAGTGTGTTGAGTCAGAACTACTATGGGTGGGCCCAGATGATGTTGGTGTCGTTGAAACGATAGCTGTCGCTTTGCAAGTGGCAAGTGAACCATGATTGTGTGTATGGAACAGTATTGTGTTCCTTCTTTTTTGAGAAGATCCCGACCTTGCGACCTTGGGTACAACTATCAGATGGGGGTCCAAGAGAACCCAGGATGCATCGGTGGGGGCGACTACTGCGTAGAGGAGGAGGAGGGGTGGTCGGACAGGTGTTCCGACCGGAGTTATTCGCCCATTGGGATCAGATGTCGTTGTACATAGACGACTATCCCTATAGTGGGATGAGTTATTGTAGAGATCCAGACTTGCCACTTCTGCCTGGTCGAGTATGGGGGCCTGATGGTAAGTGACAAGTGGCTAATATTTTATGTGCATGTTAGAGTTTTTGAATAGTATATATGGTACTATTTCTTACACTGTTGGTATGCAGATATAGCTCTGGTAAAACCGGCCAAATATATGGGATGACCTGCAGTATCATGACCTACAGGTGCTAGTGGATCGAGAACAGCACAGAATGAGGACATGGCCGCCCTCCTGGAGGACATCTTTCATAGATGTGAGGGGCTGCTGACCGGTGTTTCAGAGCGGGGTTGGCAAGACTTAGATGACCAGTACATAGAGCTATGTATTGGGCTGCCCTCAAAATGGCGAGGTGTCATGTGGCGCATGGTGATGGCCAGTAAGACTGTGCATGATCTACGAACTACGGGAGCGGAGCCATTGGCTCGAGATCCTTCAGATAGTGATTAGATGTGGGGCAGGTGGTGCCCCCTAGTGTGTATGTAGCGGCAAGTGGTGCCCCCCAGTTTTGAGTTCTTTTTATTTGTAACATGCTATGGGCATGTCATATGTATCAGAGTAGATGGACTCTAAAAACATGTTGTACAACCCATATTATGGATATGCATCATTTTGATGATTTTGAATGTTATGGTCTTGTGGGTAATGTGTGTGATAAATTCCAATCTAGAACATGATTTGCAATGCTATCTACGTAGTTATTTTATTCTCTAGGTATATGATTGAAAGTAATGACTCTAAATTCACGTATCAAAAGTTTCACTCGTAAATATCGTCTAAAAATGGTAGGATTATGCACACGATAAATACCATTGAGTTGCATGACAAGAAGCAAGGAATCTAAATGGACATGCAGATGGAGGATGTGATGAGAGAGGGCATCAGCTAAAATACCATGCACTGCATCATATTCGACCTTATTATTGGTGGCAGCACCAAAGCAGATCCCGTTGGAGAGAACGATGGTATGCAAGGGGTTAAAGATGGCCCAAGCTGCCGAGGCTAGATTCCGGGAATAGCGACTTGCACCATCGGTGTAACCGATATAGGGGGTGGACGGGAGGTCCTGCGGAAGAGTGGCAGAAGACAATACATGGGAGGGGGAAGAATAATGATGGCAGCATGAGTGTGGAGTAGAAATAAAACGACAACTACGAGAAGGAGTAGTCTAAAGAGGATGGCTATGACTCATAAACCGACTAGAGGGTGATGTATGAGAGCTACGGGAGGGATAGTTGGTGCTTAGGCTGTGGAGAACATCGTAGATACGGATGGTACCATCCTGGTTATGGGTGGGAAAGAAAAGGTCAGGGAAACCACATGATGCTGCAAAGCCACCTAAATCATCAGCATGGGAGGAGAGGCTCACATACGAATCGTCATGGGTGATGACAGAAGAATAGGTAAAAATATGGTCAAATGATGTGGAGCCCAAGAAATTCGCTGAAGGGATATCAAGCGAAACTGAAGGAGGGGATTCAGAGGGAATGTACTCTAAGGGTCGCACAGATGATGATAGGTAGAGGATGGGGGTGGCAGGTTTCGTCATCTCAACATCAGGGGGAGGAATATCAATGGTAGTAGGGGGATCCTCAAGTTGACCTGATGCATACTGCACAAGGATGGGAGAGGTGGATTGATTTTGTTCAACCTCATACTCACGAATGACCTCTAAAGAGGCTCGGTAATGCGTCAGGTGAGGACAATGGTGGGAATAATGGCCATGGACACCACACAGAGCATAGGGTTTGTTGGTGTGAAGAGTCTTTGTGTTCTTGGCTACGAATGAGGAAGAAACAGAGGGTTCAGTGACCGTAGACTCAGGGAACGCGACTTTAACCATGGGTTTAATACAAGGCAACTCGGGACAAGCATGGGTGGCGTGACCAATGACATCACACAAGGCACAAGGCTTAGCGGGTGGAGGAGGGATGGGGTCAATTGGGGTGGCCTTTTCTTTGGATGCCCCCTTGTGAGCTTTGCCTTTCTTTCCCATTGTTGTCACAACAGGAGAAGGGTCCTATTGAGGTGCTGGTGGCACTGTAGCAACGGAAGAAGCTAGGGGTGTTAATGTCGGTATCTTCATCCCTTCGTCAGTGATCAAAATCCTCTTGTTGCATTGCTTATTAGGTGTCTCACTCAGTCAGCTTCATTCCATTAGGAGCATGGATCATCTGACGGTAGTGGCTTGTTGCTCATGTCCCTCATGTCCTTTACCTACTGACCTATTTATGTCCTTTAAGATCATTTGCAGTCACAAAAAGTCATTTTTAGTTTGCAAAGAGTCATTTTTAGGGTTTTAGTGTCATTAGGTCTAGAGTTTCATTAATAAGGTTTTCAAAATCCCAAATAATTGTCAGCAGGCACATGAGGAGTTTGAAATAAGGATCCAGTACTAAAAATTTCATCATCATATGCTTAATAATGTATTTTTCTTCAAAACTCTGTTTTGAAGAAAAATAGAGTATTTCATCTTAATATATAAATGTAATGTAATTTAAAGTTTTCTCAGTTGTAATAATATTTTCACTGGCAACCATGGTCACCTTTGTCAAGCTCCAGCCAATCCATTCCCTGCAAGACAAACAGAAAGCACCTCATTCAGTCAAAAATCCAAAATGAAGCAAAACAGAGTTTTGAAAAGTGTAAAAATATGAAACATTACAAAGTGGGTTTTTTTTAAAATGAAGAATTAAAGATCCTTGGTATATAAATAATTTTCATGTTTCAAAAGCTCATTTGTATGCCAAGAGGACAGAGTGAGCCAAGGAGAAATCCTGAGGAGCGAAGGAAGCAATTTGAAGGGGAAATTGTGCAAATTTCACTGCGCGACGCATTGGCTGGGTGACGCGACGCATTGGACAGGCGCGACGCATTGGGTCAGCCCCCACTGTGTTGAAATTACTCATATGTGGCGCATAGGAGTTACACAGCGCATTGGGTTTGTTGCGCGACGCGTAGGGCCGCAAAGCAAGTTCATTTCCATTTCTCTCAAAACTTCAAGTCTGTTCGGTCACTTCCGGTCCAAGTAAGTCAATAAACGTTGTCACTGCCAATGAACATGTGCCTTGTGATATCTATAAGGATTTAAACAAAAATTCAAACCCTATTATCTTGTTCAAGGAATGCTTCTTTAGGGTTTATAATCTGGTTTTGTTCATATCACTCCCACTTCCCCACCCTATTATTCCCTCCTCACTAATTGTCTTGTTACATCAACCCATTTCCCTATTCCCTTATATCCCTAAATCACTCATTCCCTATTCCATATTCCCATTATCCCATCCTAATTACAAATTTCCCAAACCTAAATACTATTCCAAAAAACCTAGTGACTGCCCCTAAACTCTTCAATTGAAAATTTTAAATTGGCATATCCCATCATTCCCCCTACCCTCTCCCTCCATAGTCCCTCACATATTATCACACATCTGGAAACAAAAACCAAAGACACCAAACTCCTCATATTCATCTAAGGAAACATAGAATTTGGCAAACATGGAGACAAATTCTTCTTATGACCGAGACAGTGACTCCACAACTGAATTTCATGCACCTAGGAGACATCACAAGAGTGGCAGACATGTGAGGGAGGAACCTACTTCATTGGCTAAGCTGCAGGCCTGTCCTTTTGCTATTTCATGTCTCCGACAGCAGTCATGTTATCAATTTTGTGAGATGGTTTCTAGATTCCACCACCATCATGAGCTGGCCCGATTGTTTGTGTTGCATTTACATAATGGCCAAATCACTCTTGCAGGTGTGACATTCACTTTAACACCTAAAACTATCTCTCAAGCAACCGGAATTCCAAATGTTGGAGAGCAATGGAACAAAAGGCAGTAGGTTGACAGGGAACACTATGAACCATATATCAAGCCTAGTTTTTTGAGACAACTCAGTAGAGTTTTTCCCTTTCAGTTTCTAAAGGATTCATATGCTCCTTTGATGAAACTCATTATCAAAAATTTCAGTTGTGAGGTTCGGTTTTCACGCCTCCATGCCTATCATATCAGGTTTCTAATGCATTTTACCAGGGTGAGAATGATGAACCTCCCTTACTTCATATGCCGGAATATTGAGAAGATGACCACCCTCGTGCAAAGGAAAACTCCTGCGCAGCAGTATAGCAGTATATATCACTTTGCACTCATCAAATTTGTGGTTATGCATCAGCTCAACTTGCAGGATATTTCATGGGAGGATTTCATTTCTAATGATTTCTTCACAGCTTCTCAGGTACCTTCAGAGGCTATTCATGAGGCAGGTGAACCTTCATATCAGCATGGAGGTCATGAGACACAGACCGCTAGTGTGCCGGTGTTTTTCACCTATCAAAGGGGCACTAGAGGGTTGTTTGCAGCAGCCAGGCGAGTATTATCTCCACCCGGGGTGGAAGGGGTCTCACTTCCTTCATCAGCAGTACAGGTACAGGACAAGGGTAAGAGGCCAATACATGATGAGGGGCCTTCTGGAGGCCAGGATACAGATTTCATACTCATTGATGATGATTTGGGCTCACCAAGCTCAAAGCTGAGAGAGATTGTTCAGGAGCAGAAGGCGGAAATAAACACTTTGTTCGTCAAGTTGCAAAGATCCCAATGGATAATAAACTACCTTGAGTAGAGAAACAAATAGCTAGAAGATCAGCAAACTATCATGGAGTTGCAAAATATACGTGAGAACCGGCAGGCTTCCAAAAGGAGCCAAACCGAGATGACATCCATTGAGCAGGAGATTGAGGCTGATCACGAGACTTGGCTTGAAAGGGTAAATATTCATTTGGAAAATATTTTGGAGAAGGCCAACAAGTAAAATAACATGTTGAGTCACATGGTGAATCATTATTGGGCAAGAAATCATGTTTTCAAGGCACGAATCAAGATCGTGAAGGCTAAGTTGAAGAAGGCCTGAAAGCGTCGGGAAAGGAAAGATAGACTTCAGATTTTGGCTGAGGCTTCCTTGGCCTAGCATAGTACATGATGGAGGGAATTCAGCCCAAATTTCAAGAAATTTGGGACACATTTTTCAAATTTTGTTTTTTTTGGCCTAAACACAGATTTTTCAACTCTACGCGTTGCGCCACTTGGAGCGCGCTTTTTATGGGAGGCTCCTCTTGGGTAAAAATTTATATTTTTGGATTTTTCATGAAAATTTATGCATTCCTACCTATGGCCAAGAGATTTTGACAGTTTTTGGGCTTCCAAAAAGGTCAAAAGCACCCTAAAAATGACCTTTCTGCCCCTTTTTGGAGACACAGGAAGCAGTGTTGGGAGAACTCATTTTTGGAGGGGAAAATGGAAGCCAAATTCAGAAAATCCACTTGTGTTGGAAAGGAAACAGGTAGACCTTTCCAACAAGCCCACTTGGAGCAAATTTGGACACCGGGAAGGCCTCCAAAATCAGCTCCAAACTGGTGCAACGCATAGGGAAAACTAGTGCAGCGCATTGGGGATTTTTGCTCATTTTGGACTCAGTAACTCTGTTTTCCGCCTAGTTTTGGACAGTTTGACTTTATTACTTCCAAATATTAAACTCATGATGTAATTTTATGTAATTTTAAGGATCTTGATGCAATTTTGTTAAATTTTTACTCATGGAGGTACATTCGTCCATCAAAAGGTGAATTGCAACTGAATGAATCAGTTTCCTATCTTATAGAGGCAAGTTGTTCCACTGCCTATTTTCCAGTTCTCAGTTTAGATCTTGTTGAAACAACTCCTAAAATTGTTGAATATTTAGAATTCCATTATGGCAACAAAAATTCCTGAATTCATAGAGTCTGCATCTGCAACTCTTGGGTCATCCACAATTACATCTAGTTCACAAATTCCTACCTAGCCTCCTTTCATTCCCACCATTCCCGTGCAACCTTCTATCCCTGATCAAAAATCTGTAGTAGTATCACCTCCCTCCACACCACATACACCTCATACATCAACTGCTCCGACTCCTCCTATATCCCCAAACCCGATTGTAAATCCACCTAGAGCAATGGCTGCCCGATTTGCACCCCTTGTGTTTCCTCAAAACCTGGACGGCATGCCCGCTGATTATCAAAGAAAAATTCCATTGTTTGATGGCACTCCTCAAAGTGTTACTTCTCAGCAACATGTGGATAGGATGGTATATTTCTTTGACCTTCATGAGATTGATGCGGAAAATGTGACAATGACACTGCTTGTACAAACCTTTGGAGGCGAAGTAAGAAAGTGGTTTAGAGCTTTGCTGGCTAGAAGTATTACTACATTTCCTAATCTCCAGATACAATTCTTGGATCGATGGGAAGTGAAGAAAGACACTCTTTCGATCCTTTCTGAATATGACAATATCAAGCGGAACATTAGTGATTATGTTCAAGATTATTGTATTAGATTCAATTTTGTTTACAATGCAATTCCTGCTGATATAAAGCCACCTAGGGGGTTGGATTTAATTAAGTTTCTGGATGGTTCCGATCCTGACATGGCCTATCAATTAAGAGAAAGAGATCCGGGCACTTTAGAAGAAATGCAGAAAATTGTAGTCAGCGTTGAAGCTAATTTGAATGCCGGGAGAGCTATAATGAAAGCTGAAAAGAAAGTAGCAATAAAGGAAGAGGTTTCCACTTCAGATCAAGTTCTCTGTAAGATGGAAAAAATGTTTGAAAGATTAACAATTGATAATTCTGAACCACAAATCAGAAATCCTAACTTCCGTGGCCAGCAGCAACCACAATTTAGAATCAAGCAAAGAGAGCAGCGAGCACAAGAACCAACAGTACAGCAACAAGTGAAGACACCTTTACAGCAGAATTTTCTACATGGTCCGAAATCAGATGATGAGGAGAATGTAATCAGAGAATAGAATCATTTCTTTACACCTGATGATATGCCAATTTTTATCACTGAAGATGAGGAGTATTCTGAGAACTCAGCTGTACAAAAGGACGAGAATTTCATCTTGGAAAATGAGACAGCTCTTGAATAAGAGTCTGATGAATATCAAAGGGGATACATGAATGCCTTGACTGCCCAGCAGTGACAATATTCACTCAGAAGTAGAGATGTACCCGTTAATCCAATTCAAAAGAGAAAGGAAGCTTCAGCACCAAAGAATGATTCACCCGTTGTGCAGAAGAAGGGAAAAGAGACAATTGATCCCACTACTAGCAAATCACCATTAGCAAATGAAAGATCCAATCAGCCAAATGTATCAAAGGAGAAAACTGAAAAGAAGGATGTTCCAGCTAAAGAGGTAGAGAAAAATTCAGTTTTTAACTTACAAAATGAAATTGCTAAGTTAAAAGCATCCATTCCTTTGACTGAATTGATGAAGAATAGCAGCTATAAGGGTCAGGTGTCTAAGATTTTGAGTTTAGATCCATTATCTGATATGGTAAACGTGGAAGATGATCAACCTGAGTTTATTTTTGGTCTAGCTTTGGATGTTGAGTCTCCAGATAGTGATGTACCTCATTTTTACATCAGTCTTAGATTGCATGACTATGTGTTACACAATGTTGTGTTTGATTCTGAAGCCTCTCATAATCTCATGCCTAGGGAAATCACGGAGAAATTGGGATTGGATATCACTAGAAAGTATCATGACCTTTATTCTTTCGATTCTAGTAGAGTAAGATGCATTGGGCTTATCAAATATTTGGTGGTCAGTTTAGATCAGATTCCAACTAAAAATGTTTTGATGGATGTGGTTGTGGTGGATATTCCTCCTAGATTTGGCATGCTTCTTTCCAGATCTTGGGGAGCGAAACTTAAAGGGACATTACAGCTTGATTTCTCCTATGCTACTATTCTCGTGTTCGGTCAGATGAGGAAATTATACCGGGAGCAAAAGATGAAGTATATGATCACTAGCAAGGAGAAATCGGTAAATCATCCAATCAATTATGTACATACTGATTTAAAATCATTTTTTTTATACTCAGATAGCTTTAATGATGTAAATATCCAATTAGTTGAAGTAGACGACATTCCGGAAATCACTGAAAATTTCAGAGAGGTCCTAAAGAAAGAGAGACAAAGACTTGATAGTACCGCTGAGCAATCAACCTTCCGACAACAGCAAAATGTTGATGGACAACAAGCAGAAGTAACAGAGCAAACAAAATTTCAGCATTTGGAAGAGGATGAAGATGGTTTGTGGACCATGGATTTTGATGGTGTGGTAGGAAATGATGGTGCTGGAATTGGCATTTGGGTACACAGCCCTTTTTCCTCCCCAAACAAAGTGCCAAGTAATGTAAGGGTCTGTTCTTATAAATTCGAGTTTGATTTTTCAAATAATGAGGCTGAATATTAAGCTTTAATTGCTGGTCTGAAAATTCTTAGAAAGTTAAATTCCAAAAGGATTGTAGTGTATGGCGACTCCGAGTTAGTTATCAAGCAAGTGAAAGGTGAATACCAAGCTAAGCATCCTCGAATGTGGGCCTACCGTAATGCGGTACTAGATATCTTGAGATTTTTTTCAGATTATACTTTGACATGTGTCCCTCGTATTCAGAATGGCATTGCAGATGCACTTGCAAAAGCAGCAAGTAATTTGAAAATTCCGATGAACTCAAGCAACAAATTTGAAATTCATGTGAAGCATCGTCCGACTATCCCTGAAAATCAAAGGTATTGGCAAGTGTTTCAAGAATGTTGTGTAACCAGCTCCAAAAATAGAAGAAAAGAGATATCAACGCCTTAGAAATAAGCCACTTCGAGGGGGCAACCTCCAATACATTACATAAATGAACAATTCTTGGATGATACAATTTACAAAACCTCCTTTCTATATATAGGAGTCCATGGGGCCATCATGTAATCCTAGTGGGCCACAATGTAATCCTAGCTGACCTAACAATAATAATTTAAGGGCACAATAATAACAAAATGGGGGTTACAAGGGTACAATAATAACAATAAAGGGGGTTACACTAACAACAATAAGGGACTATACTAGTAATATGGGGACCTAACATGCCCCTCTCCTTTAAAAAAAGTGTTGTCCTCAACGCTTGAGTAGCTCTAGGTGCTTCTGTATAAAATTCTCATCCTCCCATGTAGAATCTTCAGTGGGTAAGTTCTTCCACTTGACGAGATACTCTGAAATTGATCGATTCCGTAGTTGTCGAGTTCTTGTTTCCGTGACCGCTTTAGGTTCCAATATGAATTTTCCTTCCTCATCAAGTTCTGGCAATATTGTTTGAACTAGAATATTTTCACCTATAACCTTCTTTAAGCATGAAACATGGAAAACTGGATGTACTCGCGAAGAAGCAGGAAGCTCCAATTTGTATGCCATAGTACCAATCTTTTGCGACACCTTGTAAGGACCATAGTACTTTGGCGATAATTTATTATCCTTCTTTGCTTGCTTGAGGGACATTTGTTTGTATGGTTGTAGCCGTAAAAATACCCAATCTCCTACATCAAAAATTCTCTCATTGCGATGTTGATCTGCCTGTTGTTTCATTCGATTTTGTGCCAAATTCAGGTTATCCTTTAAGAGTTGGAGAACTTCTTGTTGATGCTCGATGTGATCTTCCACTGCTTGAACCTTCGAGTTTTCCCTTAAAGATGATGTGATGGATGGTGGATGATATCCATAAAGTGCCATAAATGAGGTCATTTTTGTTGCAGTATGGAAGGAAGTGTTATACCACCATTCAGCTAGAGGTAACCACTTGACCCATTGTGTTTGTTTATCAGATACAAAACAACGAAGATATCCTTCCAAACATTTATTTACTATCTCAGTTTGACCATCGGATTGAGGATGATAAGATGAGCTATGAGCTAATTGAGTACCCAAACAAGAAAATAACTCCGTCCAAAAATTTCCAGTAAAAATGGGATCTTTGTCGCTCACAATGACCCTTGGGCTTCCATGTAGCTTTTGAATTCTATCCATAAATGTAGTAGCAACTGTACTTGCTTTAAATGGATGAGATAATGCACAAAAGTGTGCATACTTGGTAAGTCTCTCAACTACCACCATGATGACACTCTTTCCTTCGGACTTAGGTAAACCTGTGATAAAATCCATTGAAATCTCCTCCCAACGTTGACTTGGAATGGATAAAGGTTGTAGAAGTCCTGAGGTCTTAATTGTTTCCACTTTATTCTGCTGGCAAACCAAACATTCCGCCACAAACTTTCGAATATCAGATTTAAGGCCATCCCAAAAAAATTCTTTCTTCACCCTGTGGTAAGTTTTTAAAAATCCTGAGTGTCCTCCTAAAGGAGAAGTGTGCAATTCCGGAAGAATCTTTTGTTTTAGTTGGGAATTCTTACAAAGATATAAGCGATCTTTGTACCATAAGGAATCATTTTTCCAACTAAATGTATCAGATGTACTAGGATCTTGCTGCAACTTTTGAATGAGTGTCCTTACATCTTTGTCCTTCTTCCATTCATCTCTTGCTTCGGTTATCCAATCTGGTTGGATAATAGAAATGGCACAAAGCAATGCTTCCACCTCTTCATTCTTTCTTGAGAGTACATCTGCAACAACATTAAGCTTTCCTTTTTTGTAGATTATTTCAAAGTCATAACCCAACATCTTTGTGACCCATTTTTGTTGTTCTTCTGACGATAGTCTTTGTTCCAAAAAGTGTTTAAGACTATCATGATCAGTTTTACCTTGAAGTGTCTTCCCATTAGGTAAGTTCGCCATTTCTTTAGTGCATGCAGTATTGCTAACAATTCCTTCTCATAAATAGGTTTATGTAAATACTTTCCTTTGATTGGACGACTTTCAAAGGCAATGGGTCTTCCTTCCTGCATTAAAACCGCACCAATTCCATTTCCTGAGGCATCACATTCCACAATAAATGTTTTTGTGAAGTCTGGCGTAGCTAAGACCGGTGCTAGGAACATTTCCTCTTTAAGATGTTCAAAGGCCTTAGTTGCTTCAGGAGTCCATGAAAATGCATCTTTCTTCAATAATGTTGTTAGAGGTGTTGCTATTCCCCCATAATTCTTAACAAACTTGCGATAATACCCTTTTAACCCGAGAAATCCTCGCAGCTGCTTTATGGTTGTAGGGACTTTTCATTCCTTAATTGCTTTAATTTTGTTAGGGTCTACTTTAACACCCTCGTGAGATACAATATGACCCAGATATTCCACCTCTTGTACTCGAAAGAAACATTTGGATGTTTTTGCCTATAATTGTTTCTCCTGCAATAGTTTGAGCACCCTGTCAACATGTTCAACATGATCCTTCCAAGACCTGCTGTAGATTAGTATATCATCAAAAAATACTAGCACAAATTTTCTAAGGAAGGGTTTGAAAATGGAATTCATCAACCCTTGAAATGTAGAAGGTGCATTGGTAAGGCCAAAAGGCAAGACCAAAAATTCATAATGACCCTCATGAGTTCGAAATGCTGTTTTTGGAATATCTTCAGTCTTCATTCTAATTTGATGATATCCTGAACGAAGATCCAACTTGGTAAAATAAAATGCTCCATGTAATTCATCCAATAATTCATCAATCACAGGAATGGGAAATTTGTCTTTAATGGTGAGCTTATTGAGCTCCCTATAATCCGGACACATTCGCCATGATCCATCCTTCGTGTGTACCACTACTACAGGAGCAGAGAAAGAACTTTGACTGGGTTGAATTATACCCGCCTCTAACATTTCTGCAATCATACGTTCAATTTCGCTCTTTTGGAAGTAAGGATATCTATAAGGCCCGATGTTTGGAGGAACACTTCCTGGAATCAAATGAATAGCATGATCATGATCACGAATAGGTGGGAGTCCTTTGGGAGTTTCAAACACCTTGGAATGATTGTCCAATACTTGTTGGAGATCTGCAGAAATAGATGATTTTGATGTTGAAACTTCTAGTGAGCATAATTGTGCAATTACGCCTCGCTGTTCTTTCTTTAGAAGCTTTGTCATGACATTAGAGCTTATTATCCTTCCTGGCTTCCCCGCAATACCCCGTAATTCGACTTCCTTTCCTTCTGAAAAAAATTTCAAGAAAAGTTCTTGAAAATTAAAAGCTACCGTCCCCAAGATTGTAACCATTGTACTCCTAGTACAACATCAGCACCTCCCATAGGAATGGCAAGCATTGGACTAGTCAATACATATTCCCCCATGGTTAGCTTGATATTATGGCATTTTCCAGAGCAATTTATAGTTCCTCCATTTGCAACCATCACTTGACATTCTCGTGCTGGGTATAGGAAACAATTTAATTCCTTGGCTACCTTACAATGAATAAAATTATGGGTGCTACCTGAATCAATCAACACTATTACCTTTTCTTCTTGATTTGTCCTTGTATCTTGAGAGTTTGAGGAGTGGTAATTCCTGCCAGTGCATTACACGATATGGTCGGATTCATTTCTTCCTCTTCTAGGGTTGGTTCCTGGTGTATATCCTCTTCTTGTTCATTTTCTTCTTCCTCTTCACAATCTATGTAAAATAATTTCTTCTCAAGACACTTATGACCTTTAGTGTATTTTCTATCACAACTGTAGCAAAGCCTCTTTTTCTCTCTCTCTCTCTCTCTCTCTCTCTCTCTCTCTCTCTCTCTCTCTCCCAATTGTTGTGTGTGTCAACCTTGTAGGTTGTGGGAAATCTAGGCGTAGCAACACTTCCTTCTTTATAGAATTGGAGTGGGTAGGCTTCCTTGTCACCATACCTTTACATTCAACTTTTCTTGCCAACCCTAATGCCATCTCCAATGAATCGTGTTCCAAAGAACGTGAACTCTATGTCGTATGTTATCCCCTTGCAAGGCTTCATGAAGAGATCAATCCTATGTTCCCTCTAGAATTATCGCCATTCTTATATTCAATTTTTGAAGTCCTCAATGTGTCGCCTCCCCCACTAAACCCTTTTGTTTGAGATTTATCAATTGGCTAAAGAAGGTGTTTCTCTTTGTACCCTCATAATGTGCTATCATTTCCTCCGTCAAAATTGACCAAGTGACAGTTTTTTTATGAGAGAAAAGCCATTGACACCATACAAATGTATTTTTTTCTAAATATAAAGTTGAAATGCGCACTCTTTGTGTGTTTTTCACGTTATGGAGATCAAAATATTGCTCCATCTGTAGTATCCATGTTACATGATCCTTTCTATCAAACTTCCTCATATCCATCTTTGGAATATGGTGGTTCTTCCCACCAACATTAGAGTTAATGAAATCACGATTAACATTTATTTTGTTCTCATCACGAGGTTCTTCTACTATCTTTTCACCATTAGGAAATGTTTCTTGTATCAATTTTGTCAAACCTTCCATGTCTGCTTTTAGAACATTCTTCATGTTTTCCATTTTCTCATCGATCTTAGCTTCCATGTCATCCATCTTAGATTCCATGCCAGCCTCCATGCCATCTATATTAGATTCCATTCCATCTATCTTAGATTCCACGCCTTTCTTCAAACCATCCATCTTAGTTTCCACACCTTTCTTCAAAACTTCCATGTCATTTTTTGTTGCTCTTTGCGAGAGTGAAATTTGTTGCACTTGCTCTTGTAATTTTGATATGTCATGTTGCCATTCTTTGTCTTCATGAGTCATAGTAGAGCTTTCTAAAGGCTTAATGGGTGTTGAATTATTTTTAGGGGCCATTTTAGAATCCAATACTGATATCTATTCTACAATATGCCCTTGGAATCAATTCAACTTGATTATTCAAACAAGACTTATGCAATTTGGAAAAACAATACACACCTTTTACTTGCTTTTGAGAAGCTCGATATTGAAATTGAATTATCTCTGTAGTTGGGGATCTTCAATATCTGAAATTCAGCCCTGTAGTAGCCCTCTAAATTCTCTTTTGAATGCCACACGAACTTGATTTGGATTCTCCAAGGAAACGTTGTGTCCAATCTCCCACAATGACCTAATTCTGGACTGGTTCAGTAGAGCGAACTTGTACGACTTGCCACGTGTAACTGTTTTGTCATTTGTCTCTAAAATTGATAGCCAAGAAACTACAGTCCGTGTAATTGCAACCAATTTTTACGGCACTAAAATCCACTGCCCAGAGAGAGATTTATTGAAATTTTCCCACGATCACCTCTTTGAGATGCAATTCTTGAGCCTGAAAAAGCACTACCTTCCACAGATCATATCTCCGAAAATATTGCGAACCAAGCTCTGAAATTTTTTGACGAATTTCCTTAGGATTTCAGCTTCTAACCATAAAAATTTTAGATTCTGAACCTTCGTAGAACAATTTTTATAGCGAAAATTCCACGATGACCTGTTTAGGAGCTTGAAAAAAGACCTAACTTCCACAGATGATATCTCCGAAAATATTGCGAACCAAGCTCTGAAATTTTTAGACAATATTCCTCAAGATTTCAGCTTCGCACCCTAAAAATTTCAGCTTCTGAAACTTCGTAGAAAAATATGTTATAGCGAACATGCCACGATGACCTGTTTGGAGCAGCGAAACCCTAGAATCCCAAGCTCTGATACCAAATGTTGTGTAACCAGCTCCAAAAAGAGACGAAAAGAGATATAAACGCCTTAGAAATGAGCCTCTTCGAGGGGGAAACCTCCAATACATTACATAAATGAACAATTCTTGGATGATACAATTTACAAAACCTCCTTTCTATATATAGGAGTCCATGGGGCCATCATGTAATCCTAGTGGGCCACAATGTAATCCTAGCCAACCTAACAATAATAATTTAAGGGCACAATAATAACAAAATTGGGGTTACAAGGGTACAATAATAAAAATAAAGGGGGTTACACTAACAACAATAAGGGACTATACTAGTAATATGGGGACCTAACAAAGAATATAAAGAAATTGATGAATTTCTGCAAAATGAAGGTAAATTCAAAGACATTTCTATTGATGGGAAGCATGATGATGGTGAGGCGGATGTGCAAGTCAATCATATGGAAGTTTTGCAGCTGAAGGATAATGTCATTCCTAAAGATCTAATACCTTTAGTGGAGCTTTTCGACCAAGATGATGTAGCTCGAAAACCAACCTTGCGACCAACCGAGAAAGGAGTTGAGGACGTGAACATTGAATCAGCAGAAAATCCTAAAATGGTGAAATTTTCCAAAGCATTGCCCCCATAGGTAAAAACAAAGTATGTCAGTTTTTTATCTTCCTTTGCTGATGTATTTTCTTGGGACTATTCGGATTTGAAGACATATGACACAAACATAATTCAGCATACCATTCCGATCAAGCCAAATCAAAAGCCCTTTCAGCAAAAATTGAGAAGAATAAATCCAAAGTTGCTACCCTCAATAGAGAAGGAAGTGAATCGGTTGTAAAAAGCTGGTATCATCGTTCCCATAAGATTTTCAGATTGGATTTCTAATTTGGTGCCTGTGCGCAAGAAAACAGGTGAGATCCGTTTATGTATTGATTTTCGGAATCTGAATAAATTATCTTTGAAAGACAATTATCCATTGCCCAAAATGGATCACATACTTTAGCGAGTAGTTGGAGCATCCCGCATGTCGCTACTCGATGGTTATTCTAGTTATAGCCAAATTCTGGTCCATGAGGATGATAGAGACAAAACAGCGTTCACCACTACATGGGGAACTTTCCATTATGCTAAAATGCCTTTTGGTTTGAAGAATGTTGGTGCGACCTTTCAGTGAGCAATGGATATGGCATTTGCAAATGAAAAGGATGTTTTTCTAGTTGTTTATCATGATGATTTGACATTTTTTTCTAATTCAGATGAAGAGCACCTTTATCATTTGAAAATTGTATTTCAGTGGTGTAGAAAATATGGTGTATCTCTCAATCCAAAGAAGAGTTTGTTTGCCATGGATGAAGGCAATCTTCTTGGTCATATTATATCAAAATATGGCATCCGCATTGATCTGGCTCGAGTAGAAGCCATTCAGCAAATTGATCTTCCCCGAAACAAAAAGGAGATCCAATCATTCAATGGTAAGATGAATTTCTTACGTCGCTTTGTGCCCAATCTTGTAGAACATTTAAGGGAAATAACAAACATGCTCAAGAAAGATAATGTAGTGAAGTGGACTAAGGAAGCAGTAAAGTCTTTCAATTTAGTAAAATTGGCTCTTTCTTCAGCTCTGGTTTTGATCAGCCCAGACTATACTCAGGATTTTATTTTTTTTGCATTTGCCTTAGATCATACTATGGTAGCAGTTTTGATGCAGAAAAGAGATCAGCTTGAGAAAACAATTGCTTTTGCAGCCGAACCATAAGAGATGCAGCCTTAAAGTATAATATTATTGAAAAGCAAGCTCTTGCCTTAGTAAAAACGTTGAAAGATTTCCGAGTATATATTCTGCATTCTCACATTCTTTCTTATGTTCCTAATGTTGTTGTTAAAGATGTCCTAGTGCAAACAGATCCAGAAGGGAGACGAGGCAAATGGATTGCAGCCTTGTTGGAATATGACGTGGAGATAAAACATACAAAGCTTATCAAAGGACAGGGGCTAGCTAAGCTAATGGCTGAGTCAAATTTGCATGCCTTGGACATTAATCTCATTGCTGCTATGTCCGATGAAAATGAAGAAAATTCGCTTGTTCAGGTATCAGAAATCTTTTTTCTTTCTCCTTGGTACTCAGACATTGTTTATGTGCTCCAAAATCTGTCACCACCACCAGGAATGGCTAAAAACAAAAGTAGGACACTGAAATTAAAGGTTGCCCAGTTTTGTATCATGAATAATGCGCTTTATTGGAAAGATCCCGGTGGTGTCTTGCTAAATTGTTTGGTTGAAGAGGAGGCAAAACAGGTTATGGAAGATTTTCATAAGGGAGATTGTGGAGGTCACCTTTTCTGGAAAACAATAGCCAACAAAATTTTGAGAGCAAGATATTATTGGCCGACTCTCTTTGCTGATGTGTAAAAAACTGTTAAAAGCTGCCATGAATGTCAGATTTTTGAAGGGAGGAAAAAATTGCAGCCTTTCCCGCTCAAGCCCATTGAAGTAAGTGCTCCTTTTCGGCAGTGGGGTTTTGATTTCATTGGCGAAATCCATCCTACTTCTTCAGCGCAGCATATATGGATCCTTACAATGATGGACTATTTTACTAAATTGATTGAGGCGGTTCCCACCAGGCAGGCCACAGATTTGGTAATCATTTCATTTCTTGAAAATAATATTTTGTCTCATTTTGGTTGTCTAAACAAGCTGATTACTGATAATGCATTAGCCTTTAAATCTAAGAGAATGATAGAATTTTGTGATAAGTATCAAGTTACTTTGGGGCACTCAACTGCATATCATCCACAAGGCAACGGATTGGTCGAATCCTCAAATAAATCCTTGGTCAATATTATCAAAAAGTTGCTGGAAATAAACAAGAAAATTTGGCATAAGAAATTGGTTAATGCACTTTGGGCAGACAGAGTGAGTCAAAAGAAATCTATAGGCATGTCTCCTTTCGAGCTCGTGTATGGTGTTGACACGGTATTCCCGACCTCTCTCGCAGTTCCAGTGGTTAAACTTCTGCAGGAAGCTGGCAGCAAAGATGATCATATGCAACGGAGAATCAATCAAATGATCCATTTACAGTAGACTAAAGACGATGTTTTTCAGAACACTTTCAAGCTGCAAGAGAGAATCAAGAAGATATATGATCGGAAGGCAAAGGTGGACAAGTTTCAAATAGAAGAAGTGGTGCTAAAATGGGATGCAAGAAACGAAGATAAAGGTAATCATGGAAAGTTCGAGAATCTTTGGAAAGGACCTTTCAGAATTGCTACATATCGAGGCCAAAATTATTTCCTTTTGAAAGAAATGAATGGAGAAGATTGTCCAGGAGGGCCGGTCAATGGTCGGCTCCTCAAACGGTACTATTTTTGAAATTTTTTCTGTTGTCATACATGTCACTGTACATACCGGTTGGTTTAAGTTTCATTGCAAGTGTGTGCTGTCATCATTCTTTCAGTTTGGGGCCTGAAGTGAAGGCTATAAAACTGAAGGTTGATTTCAATTTTGTTTTGGTTTGTTGAGTTAGGTCTTTCAGTCATTTTTGGTTATGAAATTGAGTTATTTTTGAGTCAGTTTTCAGTTCTGAAAATGAGTCAAGAGACTTGTTTTTGTTTTTCAAAGTTATTGACTCCATAGCCCAATGGATGAAGGAACTGCCTACTTTCCCAGAGATCTATAGTTCTTGGCACCTCCAAGGAGCTACCATCCCCATTGGAGCCAATGTTAGTGTCGATATCTTCATCCCTCCGTCAGTGATCAAAATCCTCTTGTTGCATTTCTTATTAGGTGTCTCACTCAGTCAGCTGCATTCCATTAGGAGCATGGATCATCTGACGGTAGTGGCTTGTTGCTCATGTCCCTCATGTCCTTTACCTGCTGACCTATTTCTGTCCATTAAGATCGTTTGTAGTCACAAAGAGTCATTTTTAGTTCGCAAAGAGTCATTTTTAGGGTTTTAGTGTCATTAGGTCTAGGGTTTCATTAATAAGGTTTTCAAAATCCCCAATAATGGTCAGTAGGCACATGAGGATTTTGAAATAAGGATCCAGTACTAAAAATTTCATCATCATATGCTTAATAATGTATTTTTCTTCAAAACTCTGTTTTGAAGAAAAATAGAGTATTTCATCTTTATTTATAAATGTAATGTAATTTCAAGTTTTCTCAGTTGTAATAATATTTTCACTGGCAACCCTGGTCACCTATGTCAAGCTCCATCCAATCCATTCCCTGCAAGACAAACAGAAAGCACATCATTCAATCAAAAAGCCAAAATGAAGCAAAACAGAGTTTTGAAAAGTGTCAAAATCTAAAACATTACAAACTGGGTTTTTTTTAAATGAAGAATTAAAGAGCCTTGGTATATAAATCATTTTCATGTTTCAAAAGATCATTTGTATGCCAAGAGGACAGAGTGAGCCAAGGAGAAATCGTGAGGAGTGAAGGAAGCAATTTGAAGGGGAAATTGTGCAAATTTCACTGGGCGATGCATTGGTTGGGCGACGCGACGCATTGGACGGGCGCGACACATTGGGTTGGCCCCCACTGTGTTGAAATTACTCCTGCACAGTGCATAGGAGTTACACGGTGTGTTGGGTTTGTTGCACGACACCTAGGGCCACAAAGCAAGTTCATTGCCATTTCTCTCAAAACTTCAAATCTGTTCGGTCACTTCCAGTCCAAGTAAGTCAATAAACGTTTTCACTGCCAATGAACATGTGTCTTGTGATATCTATGAGGATTCAAACAAAAATTCAAACCCTATTATCTTGTTCAAGCAATGCTTCTTTAGGTTTTATAATCTAGTTTTGTGCCTATCACTCCCACTTCCCCACCCTATTATTTCCTCCTCACTTATTTTCTTCTTACATCAGCCCATTTCCCTATTCCCTTATATCCCTAAATCACTCATTCCCTATTCCATATTCCCATTATCCCATCCTAATTACAAATTTCCCAAACCTAAATACTATTCCAAAAAACCTAGTGACTGCCCCTAAACTCTTCAATTGAAAATTTTCAATTGGCATATCCCATCATTCCCCCTACCCTCTCCCTCCATAGTCCCTCACATATTATCACACATCTGGAAACAAAAACCAAAGACACCAAACTCCTCATATTCATCTAAGGCAACATAGACTTTGGAAAACATGGAGACAGATTCTTCTTATGACCGAGACAGTGAATCCACAAATGAATTGCATGCACCTAGGAGACCTCACAAGAGTGGCAGACATGTGAGGGAGGAGCCTACTTCATTGGTTGAGCTACAGGCCTATCCTTTTTCTATTTCATGTTTCCAATAGCAGTCATGTTATCAATTTTTTGAGATGGTTGCTAGATTCCACCACCATCATGAGCTGGCCCGATTGTTTATGTTGCATTTACATAATGGCCAAATCACTCTTGCAGGTGTGACATTCACTTTAACACCTGAAACTATCTCTCAAGAAACCGGAATTCCAAATGTTGGAGAGCAATGGAACAAAAGGCAGCAGGTTGACAAGGAACACTATGAACCATATATCAAGCCTAGTTTTTTGAGACAACTCAGTAGAGTTTTTCCCTTTCGGTTTCTAAAGGATTCATATGCTCCTTTGATGAAACTCATTATCAAATATTTCAGTTGTGAGGGTCAGTTTTCACGTCTCTATGCCTATCATATCAGGTTGCTGATGCATTTTACCAGGGTGAGAATGATGAACCTCCCTTACTTCATATGCCGGAATATTGAGAAGATGACCACCCTCGTGCAAAGGAAAACTCCTGAGCAGCAGTATAGCAGTATCTATCACTTTCCACTCATCAAAATTGTGGTTATGCATCAGCTCAGCTTGCAGGATATTTCATGGGAGGATTTCATTTCTAATGATTTCTTCACAGCTTCTCAAGTACCTTCGAAGGCTTTTCATGAGGCAGGTGAACCTTCATATCAGCATGGAAGTCATGAGACACAGACCGCTAGTGTGCCGGTGTTTTTCACCTATCAAAGGGGCACTAAAGGGTTGTTTGCAGTAGCCAGGCGAGTATTATCTCCACCCGGGGTGGAAGGGGTCTCGCTTCCTTTATCAGCAGTACAGGTACATGATAAGGGTAAGAGGCCAATACACGATGAGGGGCCTTCTGGAGGCTAGTATACAGATTTCATACTCATTGATGATGATTTGGGCTCACCAAGCTCAAAGCTAAGAGAGATTGTTCAGGAGCAGAAGGTGGAAATAAACACTTTGTCCGTCAAGTTGCAAAGAGCCCAATGGATAATCAACTACCTTGAGCAGAGAAACAAACGGCTAGAAGATCATCAAACTATCATGGAGTTTCAAAATATACGTGAGAACCGGCAGGCTGCCAAAAGGAGCCAAACCGAGATGACATCCATTGAGCAAGTGATTGAGGCTGATCGTGAAAGTTGGCTTGAAAGGGTAAATATTCATTTGGAAAAGCTGTTGGAAAAGGCCAACAAGGAAAAGAAAATTTTGAGGCACATGGTGAATCATTATTGGGCAATAAATCATGTTTGCAAGGCACGAATCAAGATCTTGAAGGCTAAGTTGAAGAAGGCCTCAAAGCATCAGAAAAGGAAAGATAGACTTCAGATTTTGGCCGAGGCTTCCTTGGCCTAGCATAGTACATGATGGAGGGCATTCGGCCCAAATTTCAATAAATTTGAGACAAATTTTGCAATTTTTTTTTTTTGGCCTAAACACAGATTTTTTAGCTCTACGCATTGCACCACTTGGCGCGCGCTTTTGATGGGAGGCTCCTCTTGGGTAAAAATTTATATTTTTGGATTTTTCATGAAAATTTATGCATTTCTACCTATGGCCAAGATATTTTGACAAGTTTTGGGCTTCCAGAAGGGTCAAAAACACCCTAAAAATGACCTTTCTGCCCCTTTTTGGACACATAGGAAGCAGTGTTGGGAGAACTCATTTTTGGAGGGGAAAATGGAAGCCAAATTCAGAAAATCCACTTGTATTGGAAAGTAGACAGGAATACCTTTCCAAAAAGCCCACTTGGAGTAAATTTGGAGTAAATCAGCTCCAAACTTGGAGTAAATCAGCTCCAAAAAGCCCACTTGGAGTAAATCAGCTCCAAACTGGCACGGTGCATTGGGGATTTTTTCTCATTTTGGACTCAGTAACTCTGTTTTCCGCCTAGTTTTGGACAGTATGAATTTCCTACTTACAAATGTTAAACTCATGATGTAATTTGATGTAATTTGATGGATATTGATGTAATTTTGTTAAATTTTTACTCATGGAGGTATATTCATCCATCAAAAGGTGAATTGCAACTAAATGAATCAGTTTCCTATCTTAGAGAGGCAAGCTGTTCCACTACCTATTTTCTAGTTCTCAGTTTAGATCTTGTTGAAACAGCTCCTAAACTTGTGATCTCAACCCCTAGAGGCTGCGGATGAGTTAGTGTTTGTCTATATCTTGTATTTTTTCAGTCATTAGCATGGTTGGACACTTGGGATTGCTTTGAGCATCATTGTACATTCATCTTTGCAGTTTGGCAAAAGAATAGACCAGGGTTTGCAGCACTCCTTGGGATTCGTGTGGCTCTTTGTTTTGATGATGTGTTTCTCTTTGTTAATGTAAGTTTACTGGTGTTTCATGTGTATCATTTTCCCTCTTATTTCTTCTTAACTTAAACAAACAAGGATAAAGGTGGAATTCATTAAAATTTGCAGTGCTCTACCTAGTGGTTTGTTTAATTTTCTATGTTTTCAACTGTTTGAAGAGGATTCCTGAAATTTTCTTTCCCTCTTCAACTCCTCACCGGTCTGAACTATCCATTTCATTCAATATTGAAGTGTCAAAACAATTGCCTATCTTTCCCCATTCAAATCTCTGCAAACACTAGGCCTCATTCCCTAGACCCAAAATCTTCCCTTCCCTTTGATCCAACAAACACCCTAAAAATCAAATCAAACCCTTTTACATATATACCTAGCCAAAAATCAGCCTTTATTCAAGTCATCTCAAGCCTCACTGATCATTTTTTTTTGGCTGAGATTGACAAGGAGAGAGCCCTCTCTCGATCTCGTAGGGCTAGCTACCAAGTTAACCGTGGTTTGATGTTACCCTAGATTCTACCTTTCTCGGCCTGAGGTAGATTTAGGCCATAACAAGGGGAACCAATTGAATTGGTGTCAAATCAAGGTAAGGTTTGGGGTGACCTGCTGGTGTAGCGGCAGGAGGGTCAAGGTACTAGACGGGTATGCCCAGGGTCAAATTGGGGAGGGAGAGGGTGGCCATGATGGGGACCAAATAAAATCCTGGAGGGGGAGCAAGGAAAGGTATTTGACCAGCGGGTAATGGCCAGGAGGGACGGCTCCAAGACCTGGTGGAATCGACCCAGGAGGATAGAGGGGCTCATGGGTACCAGCTGTAGGAGAAGGGCCAGAAGGAAGAGGGCCGGCTGGCTGAGGCAAAGGGCTAGGAGTAGGTTGCAATGGGCAAGGTTGAGGTTGCTGACTAGCCGAAGCGAGCTGCTTAAGGTTAGCCCGAGACGATTGAATCATGCAAACATTCGCTAACCTGGGATCACAGATAGGAGGAGGAAGACCAAGGAAAGTTCCAAGAAGGGAGGAGTCTTTGTAGATACTGGGGGAGACACTGGTCAAAGAATTGACAGTTTTCTTATTGGCGACAGAAGAGATGGTTGAATCAGGAGAGGTCTGAGATTTTGGCTCATGATAGGTCAACTGGTCAATGGTGACGATATTTTCATTGTGAGGGAAAAACATCTTGCAGTGGATTTCATATGGGACAGCAGACATGGCATAGGTTTAGCTATGCCCCAAAATAACGTTATAGTCAAGAGGGGCGTCGATAACTTCAACGTCAACACAAATAGTCTTGCCCGCAAGAGTGATAGGACAATTACGGAAGAGGCCAATGGGTTGGGAAGCATGGCCATCCCATGCATGAAGGGTGATGGTGGAAGGGGCCAGCTCAAGAGATCCGAGTTGTTTCCAAACCGAAGCAGACATCACACAAGTATATGCCCCCTTGTCAATAATACACCAAGACACGTTAGCGTTCCAGATTTTGACTGGGATTTGGAAAGCAACGGAAGCAAGAAGGGGAGGATGGTATGATTGATGGGCGTTGAAAACAATCAATTGGTCATCAGCAGGATCTATAACGCCCATGGCAGATAGTAGAGCCTTCTTTTGAGAAGGACATGACTGGAGGAGTTCCAATGTTGAAATGGCAGCATGAGATTGTGCCAAATCATCTACTATGCTATACAAATGAGCAGCTCGACCAGAAGTAGCATTTCGGTGTAATGGGCCCTTAGGGACCTTGGTATGAACCTCAAATTTGGGTTGAGGGATCTGTAAGGGACCATTGGGTGTTGAAAGAGGCTCTATAGGACCTGGAGATGGGGACTCGGGTACAGATGGAACGGGAGGCATGGGGTACTGACGAGACCGAGTTTGAAGGTGAAGGTCAATGGGTAAAGGTGTATCAGAGTTCATCATAAAAATCTGGTAATCGGAGGAACCAAAAGGGGAGGTTTAAGTGGTTACCGGTGCGTGAGGTGGTTGGGTAGCCACGAATCCTTGCTAAGGGAAAGGATCGGTAAACACAGCTAGTTGATAAGTAGTTGTATTGGGGGGGATAGTAGGGGAGGCATGCTTTCCATGCAATGTAGCCTGAGACTCCCACATCTGCTGCATCTGTGGTAATAGGGGACAATCGAGAGTGTAATTACCATAAACACTGCAACACGAACAAGGCTTATTGGTACGAAGAGGCCTATCCGGCCTGGGCTGAGGGCCTTGTTGCTGGTTAGCAATGTTAGAGTCAATACCTAAAGGATTGGGTCCATGATTACTAGGGGCAGATGGATTTCGATTGCCTTTCCTCTTTCTTTGAGAAGAAGGAGGATTAGTTGCGCCTTGATGTGCAAATACTTGCCCTAGAGGGGGTAGTAGATGTTGTTGTAGGGGTTGAGAAGGCAAGGGAGGTGGAGGTCCAAGTGCTGGAGGAGATGGGACACTAGGCTATGGATAAGAGTAATGGTGAGGAAGGGCAACATTGAGGTAAGCAGGAGGGTGGGAAAAAGGAGGAGGCATGCCGTATCCTGGATACATGCTACCTGGAGGGGGGAAAGTGCTAGAGGTGCTGGCCCCTCCCGGAGGGAGACCATAGCCCATAGGAGGTTGAGCGTATGGATGGGAAAGAGCTCCAACGCTACCGTCGGTAGAATGAGATGCTCCCAAGGTGTTAGCACCGCTGGGTCTGGGGAGGTCAGGAAGGACAGTATATACCTAACCAGACTGAGCATAGATGAGATCATTTTTCAAGGCTATTTGAAGGGCAGCTTCTTCGGTTTGAGGGAACTGGGATGCGACATATTTTCTGATGGCAGGTAAGAGAGTTCTAAGGAACTAGTCCATGTAGACCTGGTCTTCAAAGGTGGGGGCTCGACATAAGCTCCTTCTTCTCTGCCATTGCTAGACATGAGTGGAAAGTTGGGTCGAAGATGATTGACGGAAAGAAGTCAAGAGTTCGATACGAGTGTCGTATCGGAGGGGGAGATGGAAATAAGATAAGAAGGCTTGAGAAATGGTCGCAAAGATGGTATGGGAAGAGGTGGTTTGATCAACATACCATTTAGAAGCTTCGCTTGAAAGCGTGCGTTGGAAAAATCTAAGATGAATGGAGTCATCGATAATGGAATTGGATGAAAACCACATATGGAAAGAGCGGATATGGTTGGAGGGATCTTTGCCAGCAATGCCTTCAAACTTGGGAATGTTGGAGGGGAGCTTGGTTGGCATAGCAGGAAAACCAACATCATGGAAAATAGGATCATTTATCAACTGATTGAAATTGGGGAGACTGAGACTTGCCATACAGGGGAGAAAAGGGACAGTCGAGGTAGTTCCCGTGGCGGTTCCGCTAGTAACGGTCCTAGCATTAGGGCCGGGGTTGCCGCTAGCATTAGGCCCTGGACCAGACATTGTGAAGGTAACAAGGGGAGAACCAGAAGTAGGGGGAGAACCCAAAGAATCAGAAGAGGAGTCAGAGTGCGAACTCGGGGGAGGACTAACTCAACGACAGCGGGAAGGAGCAAGTCAACCAACCGGAAACTAAGGGCGAAGGCCAAGAAGTATTCGGGAGATACGCCTTGGGGGCGCAATGATGATGGCACAAAGGGAATAATAATGACCAACAAGGGTAGGGAGGTGCAGAATCAAGTGATTACAATGTCGAAACAAGGGAAGAGAGGTGCAGTGTCAATTGATTTTAAAGTCTTTGCCTGGCGGTGATAACCAGGCTCTTCTTTGCTTAGGGTCAGTGTGTGGTGTGTGTTAATTTTAATTTTTTAAACCCAGACATTTTGAGAGTAAAGAAAAAGTGTGCTACGTAACTAAAAATAAATCTGCAGAGAACATTATCTAATTCTGAAATAACAGAAAATTAACAGCTAACAATGCATCGATCTAACCCAAGAAAGCGGGTCTCTCAAAACTAGTCTAAAAGAGGGAAAAAATCTAGGCCAAACACACAAAAAAGAGGCCAATCGATCTAAGGTCGAGAGGGACAGGGATCTAAAGGATAAATCTACTGGAAAGAGGTGCAGAAAACAACAAAGAGTCAGAGGCAAGGTTGCTGCAAAAAAGGAGGAAATCAGCTAAAGGTAGGGGGGACAAGGAGGTGACCCTAGAGGCAAACCCAAACAAAACTAGATGAGGTGATTTGAAAGGGGGAAGAGCTGATCTAAAAGGGATCTGAAAATGAGGTATCAGATCTGAAAAGAACAAGGTTGAAACTTTGAAAATTCAGACGTCTGAAACAACTAAAACTCTTCCACAAAAAATGGAGGGTACTAAAGCCATAGGGGGCTAGATTCCCACTTAGTTGAGTAAAACAGATCAGAAACAGGTCTAAACGGGCTGAGAAAGAGGCTGGAAAACCCTGACAGAAGCTTCAGACAAACCCAGAAAAGTTGTAGAAAGAAGTGCAGGTCGCAGATTCTGACCTGGTTTCAGTCCAGGTCGCATTTTTGGGGCAGAAAAGTGCATCCTCTAGCTCAGGTCGTAGTTTTTGGGTCGATAAGTGCGACCTGTAGATCCGGGTCTCTTGGCGGCATATTTTAGAAAAAGTTGTCGTCTCAACTGCGGTTGATGTCGGTTACCTACGCAATAGGGCCAGAAACACACGGAAGTTAGAAATTTTAATGTTTGAGAGTTTTATAGGTGAAAAACGACATAAAAATAGAAAAAATCAAAAGCTGAAAAGAAACCCTAGGGACTGAAGCAGCGGGATATGTAGGAATATAAAAAACGACAACGGTCGTAAATGAAAACCTGTGTGGAGTCACCAATTTTTATTATGAATCTTTTGTCGAAGTGTACGAAAAAGACCACTTTAGCTACGCATAACAAATAGCCCTAACATCAAATACGGCTGCCAATATCTTCAAATCTGTAGTTGTTTGATCGAAAAAAAATGCTGCACAAATCCAGATCTATGCATAAAAAGACATTAAACAGTGAAAATAAAGTTTTTCTCCATGCATCCAATAGACAAGACAAGAACAATATTTTTGAAAGAATTTTTATATTAAGGGCACCTGAGAGGAAAACAAGAAAAGTGTTTCCAATTCTCCTCAATGGGATGGGTTCTTTGAAAGTCTTCAGCACTTCAGATCTAGTATTTCTCTCTCTTGTTGGTGAATAAAACCCAAACAAACATAGAACTCAAAGGGAGCTCACAAAGTGAAGATACAAAATGTGACAATGATAATGGCTCAAAGTCAGACCAAGAGCAAAGATCCAGAGTGATCTCATAGGCAACAAAAGGTGACAAATGAATGGGAAAACCCTTCTATTTATAACAAAATATTAGGGTAGTCTAGAACTTGGTGCATGAATAAAATATTAGTAACCAAATTTTAGAACCACCTTTTAGGAATATTTTATTATATTTGTTGGAGGGAAAATGATTTTGACTTGGGTCAATTCCTTTGTTTATAAATAATAAATAAATAAATGATTTATTTATTATTTTAAGGAAATGGTGGAAATTTAATTAAATAAATAATGATTTATTTAATTATTTATAAATGATTTAGTCAAATTTAACTAGGAATACTATTTAAATAAGGATTAAATAACTTATTCCTAGGAAATAATCAAATAAATAAGGATTTATTTAATTCATTTCCTTGTTTTGGGTTAAATATGACCAGGAATAATAATTAAATTGATGTCTAACTAATTATTCCTTGAGGAAATATAAACAAATATAGATTTGTTTATTATTTCCTTTTGGGGTTTCATGTTTAGACCATAAACAACTTAATAAAGCTGTTTTACTAAGTTATTTCACATAGTGAAAGCAATTTTACTTAGGGTAAAATTGGTCATACCAAGATGAATTCAGAAAATGATCTTCACTACATTAGGGGAATTTTGAGGTCTAAAATGGGCCTCCTAAGAAAATGTACAACAAAAATAAACTTTATAACAACCAATAGGATTCAAGATGATGATGTCAACCATGGGGGATGATTCACCATTTTTTAAATAAAAGGGTAAAAATATTAAAAAATAATAAAATAATAAAACTACTTTTTCAACTCGTATTTTCAACTTATCTCCCAAAAATTTTACTCAAATTTCGAGTGGGAGTACTCGTTGGATGCAAAATTTAATTCCTCATCCAAGGAGTACCCATGTTGCATACTTTCGATGAACTCTACTACATGAAAAATGAGAAATACATAAAAAACGTGATTGTAATCACGTTTTTTTATGTATTTCTCATTTTTCGTGTAGTAGGACCCATCGAAAGTATGCAACATGGGTACTCCTTGGATGGGGAATTAAATTTCGCATCCAACAAGTACTCCCACTCGAAATTTGAGTAAAAACTTTGGGAGATAAGTTGAAAATATGAGTTGAAAAAATAGTTTTTCCATTTTTCCCTCTAAAATTTGATGATGTCATCAAATCTTATTTGATTTTTTCCACTATTATTTTATAATTTCCTTAGGAGGCCCATTTTAGACCTCAAAATTCCCCTAATGATTGGAGTTGCCAACTCTTCCTGTTCATCTAATGTATTAAACATGTTTATATCAAGAGCTTGAAAGTTGGATTCAGCCATAAGTTTTGCTAGTCCTTGACCTTTTATGAGCTTAGTGGGCTTGATTTCTAAGTCATACTCTAAAATTATAGCAATCCACTTTCCATTTTTTCCATCTGGATATTGGGTTAATATATCTTTTACAACTGAATGAGGCACAAATGCTATTATGTGGGAATTTAAAATGTAAACTCTAAAGTCCTTTAAGGCTTTGACCAAGGCAAAGGCTTGTTTTCCCATTATATTGTACTTCAGAGGTGCATCTCTTAATGCCTTGCTAAAAAATTAAATTGGCTGCTCTTGTCCATTCAAGTTTTTCGGTAATAGGACAACAACTACTGTGTGTTCTGATGCAAATGTAAAAATGAAGAAATCCTTTGTAAAATCAGGACTAATGAGAATTGGTGTTTTGGTAAGTGCTTGTTTTACCAGCTCAAATTATTTCTTTACTTCTAAGGTCCATTTAACTCCTTCTCTTTTAAGCATGTTTGTCATGTTCCTAAGTAGTTTAACTAAATTGGGTATGAACCTTATCATGAAATTAATCTTTCTAATGAAATATTGAAGTTCCTTGATGTTTCTGGGATGGCTGATTTGCAATATACCATCAATCCTCTTTGGGTCTATCCTTATTCCCTCTTCAGATATGATATGTCCAAGAAGTTTTCCCTCTTGGATGTCAAACAATGTTTTCTTTGGATTTAAGGACAACCCATATTTTCTGCATTTTTCAAAGACCTTTCTCAAGTGTATTAAGTGTTCTTCATCTGTTTTAGAATAAACAGTGATGTCATCTAAGTAATTCACTATGAAGTAGCCTATTTCTTCTGAAAATGCAATATTCATGGCTCTCTAAAATGTGGCACCAGCATTCTTTAAACCAAAGGGCATTTTCAAATACATGAAAGTACCCCAAGGATTAGTAAAGGTTGTTTTAAGTTAATCATCAGGATGTACCAATATTTTATTGTAACCTGAGAAGCCATCTAGCAAATAAATTCTTTTAGAACCAACTACCCTTTGTAAGATATGATCCATTTTGGGTAAGGGATAATTGTTCTTTAATGAGGCTTTGTTTAAGTTTTAAAGTCAATGCAAAGCCTTATTTCTCCTGTTTTATTCCTAACAGATACAAGATTAGACACCCACTCTGAGTATCTAATAGGGACTATAATTCCAGCATCATACATTTTTCTAATTTCCTTTTCTACCAGAGGTAATTGAAGAGGGTTGATTCTGCGTAATTTTTGCTTAAAAGGCTTCTATTTTTCTTTGAGGGGTATCTTATGCTGGATTATTTCTGTATCATATGATTTCAGATATTCATAACTCCATGCAAATACATCAGAAAATTCTTTAAAAATATCAATGTATTTCAGTTTAATGTGAGTTGGTAGTGTCTTGGATAATTTGATCATTTTGGGCTTTTCCTCACTGCCTATGTTGCATTCTTCCACTTCAGATTCAATTGATTCCAATTTTGTCTTTTTGGCAACATCATTCAAGTCAAACAATTCTTCCAATGGAACCAGTCCTCTTGGCAAGCTATGATCTTTAGATTGCAACACTTCTAAGTCTTCATTTTCTCCATCTGTGCTATTTTCTGTTGTATGTTTGGGTTGATAGGTTAACATATTTATTTCAGCAATCTCAGGAGATTTTTCTTCTTCAAAAAGTGGATTTTCTTCAGTAGGACAGTCTTGTTCATAGTCTGAATCTGAGTTTGGTGTTTCAAATTCATTTTTGGAACACCAAAAATGAATTTGAAACACCAATATGTTAGGGTTTTTTTATCTCCATCAAAAACTTGCCAGTATTTTTCATTATCTGGGACAACTGGTTTATATTTGACTTGGGTGGTGCATTGCTTGGTTTCATAAGGTGTAAGACAAGTTCTAGCAGCAAAAGCTAATCCATTAGCAAGAATGATTTGATCCCTTGGGACAAAGGTAAGTTGGAATTCAGCAAATGTTTTCAACAAGTCCATGGCATCTTCTCTATAGCTCTCAGTCTAGGATGTTTAGCAGTGTATTCCTCATTTACTTGTTTAATTATCAATTATGAATCCCCATGAGCTGTTATTCTTTTGGCCCCTAATTTTTCCAACAAATGCAGGCCTAATAGGAGAGCTTCATACTCTGTTATGTTGTTTGTATATTGGAATTTTAATCTATAGGAATGACCCTCAGCATGATTGTTTTCAGTGTTATGCACCCATATACCTGCTCCTGCACTAGTTTTAGAGCAAGACCCATCAAAACTCATACTTCAAAGAGGACTGTTTTTAGATTTGTCATTTATTTCATTGTTATCCTCTTTGTTTTTCTTGCCTAGCATGTCACTGTGTTGTTTCTGCGGGTCTGCACTATGCTGAATTTTGTTTTGTTCCTCAAGATTTTCAATGTTTTAAGGTTTTATTCTTTTATTTTCATGATCTGCACTATTTTTATGACTGTTTTGGACCTCAAGACCTGTGATCTGTTTTCTGTAATTTTTCTAAACTAGCAAACTGACTTTTATTTTTCTCCTTGTTTTCCTCTTCATCTATGGCTGCCACTATGTTTGGATGTGGAATGACCACTATATTGGGTGATGTTTCATTGACTAACTCTTGCTCATTAGAAATATCATCATTGTAAAGAATGAATGAGTCAAGATTAGTGTGTATGGAATAAAGAGGAGAGATTTTTGGCCTTTCTTGGTTACTCACCATGTATTTCATGTGTGTTTCCCTATAAATTCTTCTAGGTTGACTAAAGATAGGGATGGTGGCATAAGTCATATCCATCTGCATAGTACCCTGTAACTTAGCACCTCATGATCTTGAAAAGAGCATGCCATATTTAGGGGGTATATCAGCCACTACAATGTCCATCACTAAGCTTTTGGCTGGAATTTGAGCTAAGTTAACACATAGATCTTTTATTAGGCCTAGACATCTCACTCTGCTTGAATCAAAGGAATATAAATCTTTATAAGGTCTAGTTACCTCAGGGCCTAGTTTTTCCATGATTACTTTAGACATGATAATATGTGATGCCCTTGAATCAAGCATGGAATTGTGCAAAATACTATCATGGATGTTCAAACTGATGTAGAATGGAGGGGTAGTTCCTTCTTGAAATTTTCCTTCAATTTTAAGACCAAACGGGAGCTTTGGTGTATCATCATTTAAGTTAACAGTATCATGAATTTCTTCTATGTTTAGAGCTTTCAAAACTTGACCTCTATATACATTCTGAGTGACTAACTCAGTGAGTGGGACAGAGATTTTAATTTTGGCAATTTCACTCTCTAGGCTAAAGGGAATCTGATTTTTTTAAATGTTTGATTCAGCCTTCTTAGTCACTGATTCATCAGTAAAATCAACTTGCTGATTTCTACTATTTACAGCAGTTAAAATGGTTTTTTCAGGAGCATTAGCTAAAATGCTAGTGCTACTAGGGTCACCACTATGTTTTTCATTGATTTGGGTGTTTTTTCCCTTGTTTGGATCAGAACTTTCAGCCACTTTTTTATGATTTTCTATTGTCTTTTTAGAAGTATTTTCAGGGTTGTTTTTGGCAGAATTTTCAGAGGTTTTCTTCTTGGGAGTTTCTTGATTCTTTTTACTTCTTAAGTTATATTTTTTAGGTGATCCTATGATGGAATTTTCAAAGTCCGGTTCCTAGTATTTAGTTTTTGGTCTTCTATCATCATAGGGTGTATATAGACCTTGTTTTCTTTCATAAATGAAATCAGAATCCTCATTGCTTACTCCCAACATGTTTATGTGCTCATCCTCTGTTTGTTCATTTGTTTCTTCATCCTCATTGACATAATTTTCTTGAAAAGGAGGTCTAATCTGTTGATCAGGATCTCTTTTTCTGTTTTGAAGTTGATTTCTCCTAAAGTTCTGATTTTGGTTTTGGGATTGATTCATGTTTTGAGGAGTTGTTTGATTTTCTCTAGATTGAGCTCTCTCATACATGCTCATTATCTCCATCATCTTCTCCATCATTCTTTCCAGTTTTGATTCAGATGTATAAGGTGCAGTGTCTTCCCTATATGATACCCTCTTCTCAGTTCTCATTTTGGCTCTCTTTTCAATCAAATTTGTTTCCACACTACGAGCTCCCTTCTCCATGTCTTCTAAAGTTAAGGTATCTCTTTCTCTTAGATGATAGGCCATTTCAGGATCAAACCCTTCAGGGAATTTGGCCAAAGCTAAGCATTGTAGAGATTTCAAATATGGGGTTAGTGCATTATAAACACTATTAAATCTAGTGCAATAATCTTTAACACTTTCCCTAATATTTCTCTTGAGGTTGTTATAATCTGAAAGTATTTGGAGAGGGTTCTTCCTAACTTGCCATTTGTTTATGAAAGTTTGATGGAAAGCTTGGAGATCATTAATACTATGAGGGGTTAAGCCTTTGAACCATTTTCTTGCTTCTCCCCCTAAACTTTGAGAAAATAACCTAAGTTTAATGGTCTCATCATCTATCTCATTTCTATCAAAATAGTCATTCATCTTGTCCATATGTATTTCAGCAGTAATAGTACCACCAACATCATATAATGGGATCTTTGATTGATAGTCCTATGGAAAATTGGCTAAAGGTAAAGGAAGGAATAGAGGAGCATACCATGTTGCCATGACAGGAGGTTGTGGAAAAAATGGGGGGTTTAAAAGTGGAGGATTTATGAAATGAGGGGGAGGATGGAATGGAGTAGTTTGAATAGTGGGTGTATGAATAACCGAAGTGCTTGGACCAGCAAAAGACTGTTGAGCAGATCTAGGATGAGAAAAACCAAAGTTATGAATAAAATGAAGGTCGGGTGGGGTGGTTTCTCTACTACCAGAATGTTCACCACTATTTTGGGGTGAGTGTGGAGACTCAAATTATATCTGATCTATATCATCAAGTGACCTTGTTCTGAATGGTTTTCTTAAGTAAACTTGTGTATCTTGCAGAGCTAAGATATTTTCAGGGACAGAGTTAGCTCTATGAATTGGTCTGACAACAGTTGAAGTCTTAGATTTAGGATATTTCCTAAGGATAATTTCTGGATTATCAACTATCTCAGGAGGATTTGGTTCAGGATAGGCTCTAGTGTAAATTCTTCTAGAAGCCACTATGTGGTGTTTTTAGACCCGATAATGAGAAAATTTAGCCAAATATTACAGTCTTTAAGAGGCTAACTAATATTTTTCAAAGAAAACTCAGTCTTCAAAGTCTTGTTAACTAAATTTCTATGACATTATGATAAATTTTCTCCCAGTGGAGTCTCAGGAAAAACCAAGCGGTCAGCAGGCCTACTGAATACCAATGGAGTCGCCAGGTGAAGGATTTTTAATTGTTCTGAAGGCTTGGTTGTTGTTCACCATCAACAATCAATAATAACCAGTCTTGATGACACTTGTTTCATTTAGAAATAGGGTTATTTGAGTTGCGAATTTATCTATTACTCAATAATCTCCCCAGTATGGTCACCAATATGTTAGGGTCTTTGTAATTTGCAAGATTGGAAAGAAAAAATGCTGCAGAGCCTACATCAAAACCACTTTGGAATCCTAGGATCTAGCCCTCCTAGATTCAGATATGGTTCTCTTTATATGAGTGTTTTCAAAGATATTTCTTCAAGGCTTAGTTTATGATATCAGGCTAGTTATAAGGCACAAGGGTTTGTTTTTTTTTGGTTGGAATGAATATCATCAAAATGAAGGAAGTCTTTTTGAGGGGTAAAGGTGTGAGTAGGTTAAAATAATGGTTCAGCTGATAGGATAGGTAAGAAACAGTGTCAATCCATTAGGTTATGGAGTCACAAAAGGATTTAATTGCACAACAAGTTTCAAGAGTGGTCCATGGGGCAAGTTATCTATGTAAAAGGATTCGTTAGATTGATTTTTGATATGGAAACATAAAAAATGTTGTGAAAAAAAAAACACACAAGAAAAACAAAGGACAGTCTAAGATCAAGTAAGTAATTTTAAACTAGCCTACTTTTGACATGCACTTAATGGAAAGACACAAAAGTAACCTAAGATCAAGTAAGTACTTTTAAACTAGCCTGCTTTTGATATAATTTTAAGGGAAAACATTAAAAACAAAGAATAGATTAAGATCAAGTAAAGACTTTTCACTTAGCCTGCTTTGAGCATATTCTCAAAGGAAAACAATTAAGATGAACATAAAAAGTAGCCTAAGATCAGGTAAGTACTTTTAAACTAGCCTGCTTTTGAAATACTCTTAAGGGACCTTTTCAAAGCAACTGTTGAAGATAAACTAGAGGATAGGGCTAACCATAGACTTCCCTAGTTCAACTTTACTTAGCAGACTTTTCAAGAACATTCAAGGACAGAATTTCAAGTTTTACTCAGCAAGACATGGACTCACTAACATTCCTGGACTGATTACACTCTACTGAATTATCCCCAAATACACAATTAGCAGAAAACATAAAGATAAAGATTTATCAGTGAGATTTAGGGTACTTGACAATAAATCCTAATCTGTATTTTTTGTTCTTTATTAGAGAAAGTGGAAAATATGGAAAACGTGAGAAAAATGACAATTACAGTAAGAAAAACATCACCATTGACATAAACCAGGATCCCATAAATCATCTTGTGTATTTGATGTTCAAACCAGTTACAATCTTCAACTCTAGTGGGTCTTTTACAGCTTCAAACTTCTCATTTCAACCTATCTTTCTTCAATTACAAAACAGAGCTTCAGCAGCCTCAATAGCTATTTACACTTGATAAGTGTTCAACCAACAATAATAATGAGCTCCTCATATTTTATTGATAGGTAAATTTGAGGAGGTGTAGTGAAAGGAGGTCTATTTGTTTAATTAATCACAGATTAAATGCTTCTCGGCCTTTGGGAGGCCAAATGGAGAATTTTTTAGATGTTTTGACTCCGTTTTAATCAATTTTACATTAAATTTTATCTACTTCAGTCACTTTTGTTGACTTTGGAGGCTTTTGGTAGGCTGGTAATTAATTCTGAGTTATCTTTGGCAAATATCTTTGATTGTGCATTCAATTTGTATTCTTTTGAGAAAATGGGTCTGTAGGTGGCATTTCTGATCTTTGGAGCAGTAAAGGCTTTAGTGATTTGGCATTTGAAGCCTTCTTTTGGGTGATCTGTCTGTATTTGACACTTCAAACTCTTTTTAGGCCTTTGGTATTACTTTTGTGGCTTATAATCATCTTCGAGCCTTTAAACCCTTTCTGGTGACTGTATTCACCTTTAATCATGTGTTTTAAACTTAAAACTATAGGATTAAACCTTTAATCCTTCAATATTATGTATTAAACCTTTTAACTTTAATTATTTGCTGACTTTCCCTTTGTTGTGGACATGAGGATTTCATCGAAGCAGGAGGGTTTCACTGAAATTCCAAATGGCCATGATCCATTGCTTGTGACGTGGAATTCATCCCTTTGGCCCCTTTGATTTTGTTTTGGGCCACGAGGATCTCCACCCTCGGCCCTATCCCTTTACTGGAATGTGGGATGGATTTAAGCCACAAAACCACCATGAGACCTACACATAACAACAAATTATCAATAAATCCTACAAATTTGGGTTTAAACTGCTTTGGGGGCTCTATGAAGGCGGAGGAGCATATGAAAAGGAGCGGGATATGTAGGCAGAGGAGGAAAAAGCATGCGGAGGATGTTTATGGAGAAAAATTGCAAAAACCGGGTTTTAAAAGTGAATTTGGCACGAAATATGGGCTGGTGGTTTTGTGAAAACCATCAGCGGTTTTCATGCAACTTTCAGGTGGTAAACATTTTTTTCTCGGAGGGAACGCGATCCAATCAAAAGGGGACATGTGGCTTTTTCAAAACCAGCAGTCTCGCGTGATTTTGGATTGTTAAACCCCAACGGCAAAAGTTATGCGAAACGAGATGCCGACCATTGGATGAGAAGGGTTAGATCCAATGATGGGGAGAAGAGCGCGATGGGAAAGGTGCATGGGCGAGGGTTTAAGTGGGAGCCAAATGGAAAGAAACGATTGGGAGAGGAGGCTGGGTAGTGGGAGGTAGGCCCTGGCAGGGTTGGATGTTAAGAGCCATTGGATTTCACAAATCGACGATGGGGGTTGATTATAGGGGTGAAAGGATATAATTAAGTCGGGAGGATAGGGGGAGAAAAGAAAATAAAGTAATGTGGCTAAGGGAGAAAAGGGATGATGGAGGTGAACTGGCACCATCGGATCTCCCAGATCGACAGCCGAGATCTGTCGTCGAGGGGGGGGTAAATAAATACAAGAGAGAAGGGGGCTAGGGATAAGGTAGGGGAAAGCTTATGTGGGAGAAAGAAGAACCGGGGCTAAGGGAAGAGGGGTTGAGAATGAAATATTTAAGCACCCGGTTGTGGGGCTTGGTCATGTGATGGATAAGGAGCTGGATTTTTATGCCCTCAGGGACTTAAAGTCTGTGTTATAAAAAGGGGCACTTTTTAGGCAAAAAGAAGGTTTTTAAAGGGTTTTTTGAGGTTTCGATAGGAAAAAATAGGATGGTTTAAACCATAAAAATGATTTTTTATGAGTTTAAAAGGCATTTTTTAAGGTTTCTTAGGATAATGAATGGAAAATGAGAAGGAGAAAAGGGGATTTTCATGGGAAAATGAAGGGTAAATAGGGCAAACAATGAGTGAAACGGGTTGAGAAAATGATGGAAAATGGCCGAAAAAACAATTATTTTTGGATATCAGCATTGTTTCTTGATGGATTTTTTAAATGAAAAAGAATTGAAAATCCCTTTTTGAGTTTAGACAGCATCAGAAGGCTTCAAGAATGAGCAATTTTCTATGAAAAGAATCTCTTGAAGACTCAAGACCTGTTTTAGCCATCATTTTCCATGGAAAATTTTTATTGATGGCTAACATAATAGACAGAATAAGTATACCTAGCCATGATATCTCAAATAGAGCCAAAGAAGTTCGAAGAAGCCAACAAAGACAAAAACTGGGTAAATGTTATGAATGAAGAACTAGACCAAATTGAGAAGAACAATACCTGGGAATTAATTCCAAGACCCACTGGGAAAAATATCATTGGCACGAAATGGATATTCAAGAATAAGATGAATGAACAAGGTCAGGTAATTAGAAATAAAGCCAGACTTGTATGCAAGGGATACTCTCAAATTGAAGGACTTGATTATGATGAAACCTTTTCCCCTGTAGCCAGAATGGAAGCAATCAGAATGTTTTTGGCCTTTGCATGCTATCATGATTTCAAGGTATATCAAATGGATGTGAAGTCTACCTTCCTGAATGGAGATTTAGAGGAAGAAGTCTACATGGAACAACAAGAAGGATTCTCCTTAACAGATAAACATGACTATGTGTGCATATTAAAGAAAGCCTTATATGGGATGAAACAAGCTCCTCATGCATGGTATTCAAGGCTGGACAAATACTTGCAAAAACAAGGGTTCAAGAAAGGAGGAGTAGACAACAATTTTTACATAAAGGCTAATGAAAATGAACTCTTAATTGTAGTAGTGTATGTAGATGAAATCATGTTTGGTAGCAACAAATATGAGTTAGCAAAAGGATTTGCTGAAGAAATGAAATTAGAGTTTGAGATGTTAATAATTGGAGAGCTCGCCTTCTATTTAGGACTTCAAATTCAACAAAAGAACACAAGAATATTCATTTCGCAAGAAAAATACTTAAGAGAAATGTTGAAAAGGTTTCAAATGGAAGACTGCAAACCTGTGTCAACTCCCATGATCATTGGATGCAAACTATGTGCTAATGATGGATCAACAGATGTAGATCAAAAACTTTACAGATCCATGATAGGAAGTCTGCTATACCTAACTGCTTCTAGACCAGACATTATGTTGGCAGTAGAACTTGTGGCAAGATATCAAGCAGCACCAAAACAAAATCATTTACTTGCAATCAAGAGAATATTTAGATATCTACAAGGAACTTCACATTATGGCCTATGGTATCCAAAAGGAAAAAGCTTCACATTGACAGCATACACAAATACAGATTGGGCCAGCTGTGTGGATGACAGGAAAAGCACAAGTGGAGGTGCATTTTATTTGGGAAAAATTCTGGTGGCATGGCTAAGCAAGAAGCAAACTTATATCTCTCTATCTACAGCAGAAGCAGAATACATAGCAGCAGCTGCATATTGCACACAAGTAATGTGGATGAAACAAACTCTCCAAGACATGAAGGTAAGAAGTGATGAACCCATTTCTATCAAATGTGACAAAACAAGTGCAATAAGTATATCAAAAAATCATGTACTTCATTCAAAAACAAAGCACATCCCAATAAAGTACCACTTCCTCAGAGAACAAGTAGCACAAAAATTAGTGAAGTTGGAATATGTACCAACTAAGGAACAACTAGCAGACATATTCACAAAACCTCTTGCTAAAGAATCATTCGAATATCTAAGAGACAAGCTAGGGGTAGTGTTTGCAGATGTTACTCTCTAACATGATAAAAAAAAAAAAAAAAAAGAGGGCTGCATACAAGAAACAAGATCAGTGCAGAAGACAAGTGATAGTCAATATCAGACAAGAAAGCATCATTCCAGGGGGAGAGTAGTCAATAAAAATTTTCACAAAATAGATAGAGCAATGGAGCAATGCATGGAATAGGTCCTCAAGATCAGAGTATTAGAAAAGATAGAAACCACACTGGGAAAAGTGCAACCTTTTGCCATTGATGTCAAAGGGGGAGGAAAAGCAAGAAAAGGAAGAAAGGGTCTTCTGAAAATCAAGCAGAGGAAGTCTTGGAGGAAGCATTGGAGTATTTTCATCAATGCCAAAGGGGGAGACTGTTGGAAATATTGGCATTGATGGCAAAGGAGCACAAAGGAGCATCACCTGAATTATCACTAAGGCAAAGGAGCAGAGAAGAAGCAGCAATAAGGCAAAGAAGAAGTGGAGTAATAATGCAGTATGAAAGAAAAAAAAAGAGGCAAGGAGCAACATTAGACCATTAGAAAAGGCAAAGGATCACAAAGGAACAACACCAGAACACTAGCAAGCACCAGAGGCAGTGAATGCAGCTAAGAAAAAAAGGCAGAGAAGAAGCGAAAGCAGAGAGGCAGCAAAAGTAGAAAGGCAGCAAAACAAGCTCAGGAGAGATTGACGTGTTTAAGGGATGCAGCAAGGGAAATAATCCCAAGTCGAAGTGAATATCGAATAGAAGAACAAGCTCAGGAGAGGAGCAATGTGGAGGACCCGATAAACATAAGTGGAAATATGAATCGGTGGCTTGCTTGAATGTTTTACCAAATATGCGGAGAAGCTCATTGAAGAGTTGAAAGCGGAAACCATGAGTCAACGGTGAAGATGGAACAGTGAAAGTGGTTTCGAAAACCACCAGAGGGTTTTCCCACTGTTTTTGGAGGATAAGTGGTTTTAAGTGAGATGGACGCGATATAGTTAGGAGGGCAACGCGTGGCATACTGAAACCTCCTATTTCGCGTAGGCTCAAAAAGTTTATCCATTGGGGCTAGTTGGCATGCGATAACGCGATGACTGTTGGATCATTCTAGGATCAATGGCGGAGACACAACATTCTTTGGCATAACAAAATTATGAGTTAAAGAGGAGGCATACTGTGGGGCCAATACATTTTGTTGACGTGTTTTTTTTTAAAGAAAAATTTATATAAAGAGCGGAATGATAAAAGGTGTGGGACTGGTGTCGCAGAGGCAGTGAAGGCTAAACCTCATTCATATCATATGAGCGCGGTTAATGTTGATCTGGGATCAACGGTACCGCGGGGGCATAAACAGCCCAATGGTTAACCCAAGGGGGTGCCTCCGCAGTTGACCCGCCCATCGGGCGTTGACCGCAGATCGACGATTGTCATTCACTGGCGGTAGCACAAGCCCGATGATTATTCTGTACCAAGGAGTGCCTCTGCAGTGCCATGAACTGGGACCTACTTTCCTAAAGCCCAAAATTATATTCGTGGATTGGTGCGATCAACGGATGAGATTAAAGGAGATATACGGCAAAGACTATATCGGATTCAAGTGGGACCCGATTGCATATCGAACATCGCAAGCGAATGCGATAGCCGCTGGATGGATGAAAAGTTGCGATGCAATGTGGCGATGCGAAGGGACACTTGGTGACACAGCATTATATCGCACATCGGCGATGCGAAGTCCATCGCATACCGCGAAGTGGCGATGCGATGTGATGCGAAGATATGTGATGTGACGCGATCGCATATCACATATCGCACATGATATGGGTTTGTACAGTATGGTAAATTATATGCGATAACCGATATTGTGATATTGTGATAGCCGATATTGCGATGCAATATTACCATCGCATATCGCAATCAAGGCAGGAGAAAAATCATGCAAACACATGGGAACACCAAGGTGCAAAGTGCGATAAAGTGAGCGAACGCGATGAAGGCCAAAGCTGAAGCCTAAATATTTTCAAGTCCAGAAGTATGTGGATTTCCTTTGTTAAATTGTTTCAGAGAGAAAAGGAGGATTATAACGTAAAACAAAAAGGAAATTATGAACGTGGGTAGAAAGGCTCGGGTAAGGACCCAACACAGAGAAAAGGGCAGAATCGAGTGTTTAGAAGAGAGATGAAGGTTGAATGCTACGGGCAAAAGAAGGAAGGTGACTAGGCATGGTCGGGAAAAAAGAGATATGATGACACTGTTAGAAACGTAATAGAATGGGTCAAGTTGGACAAAAAGAGCAGTTATGTAGTAGAGCTAGAATATAATAGAAGAAACTGAAAAGACAGTGACAACAGCAGAAAAGACAAATATATGGCAAACCAAGAGCTGAAAGTGCTGAATTGAAATATTATTGTATCTATAAATTTAAATGAATTAATTATTTTTATTGTATGTGATGCAAAGGCAAGTCTTCGTAGGAATAAGAAAAACTCAATGAGTGTTGTAATGATTATTTTTCATGTAATAACTTGAACTAAAGAATGAGGAATCGAATGGGTGGAAGGCATAGGGTCAGGCCTGTTCACTTCATATTCCCTGTAGAATGCAATCAGTCATGAGTTATCTGTATAAGAGATGTAATATCAATGGAGAAAAAGAGAGTTAGAGAAGTGCAGAATGGATGAGAGAGGAATAAGAATGTAAGAGAGCTGCAGGAGTATAGAGAGTGTAAGAATAAGGAGGAGCAGATAGAGAAGCTTTGAATATTCAAAGATGCTATAAGGCAAATATGAAGGTTGGAGGACAACAATGATGAAGGAACATAATGGAGCTGATATCCAAGTAAATCAGCATGTGTTTTCGTTGTAGTGTGAGGAAGTTGGTGCTTCCATATCAAGTTGTAGCTTTATAGAAGTCCAGTTGTAGCTGGCTGAGGTAGGAGCCTCCTATAGGTTGTAGCCTGTAGAAAATAGATGGGATTTGGATCTTCCTTGCAAGTTGTAGCTTGTAGAATTGATGCAGTAGCCTCCTGTAGGTTGGAGCCTACAGAAAATCAGTGGTGAGAGGGAGTTGGAGCTTGCCTTTGCATCACAACAATAATAAGATGTGGTTTTCTCCCTTATGGGTTTCCACTTATACTTGTTTTCCATATGCATGATGATTATGTGTTGATGTTATGTATTTAATATGCTTAATACTTTCTGCTCACATATTAAGATTAATGTTTCATTATATAATAAGTCGATCATGAAATGAAGGTGTAAATAAGTTTAAAGGAAATTTTTAAAATTCCATGAATGTGTTAAACCAATTCACCCCCCCCTATTAGTTTAACTAAGGGTTCAACACTTTTGGCCTTGTTGTGCCACACACAGATTTGCTACAAGAAACTTCTGATGCCTGTAGCAGTCTTCATCTCGCCTCTTCCTGCTTCAGTTAGCTTAGAAATGGAGGGATGTGGTTCATGATGGAGTCATGTAATGAGTGGATTGGAGGATAGGAAAGTGAAGAGGTATCATGCCAAGTTTCCAATGATCTTGCTACTAATGGTGCAACCTAGGGTTTGGAGAGTGATTCCTTGTGCATGGAGTGAAATAAGGAGTTGGGAATGATATGTAGAGGCAAAACCTGAATTATCATGCTCTCATTGAAGTTCAGAAATCAATGCGAGATATTCTTCCAACATGAATGAGTTTCCTATAGCATTTACAGGATTTTTCTGTAGCTGCTGGATTTTACCTATAGAAATTACAGTTTAGGAAGAAAATTGAGATTTTTGCCTATTTTAGGGGTGAAATGGATGAAGGGGTGTATGTTGGAGTAGGTCATGGAGTGTGCAAGAAGAGGAGAAGAAAAAATGAAGATAAATTGCTCCTCTGGATCCCAAAAAAACATATTTAATCAATAGCATGCAAAACAGAAAAACACATAAGTGCATAGGTATTTTTCTTATTTTTCCTCTTCTTTATTTTTCTTTTCCTTCTTTTTTTCTTTTTCTTCAAGGCAAGTGGGCTTCCTCCAGAGAGGTTTTCAACCCACAGGCCTGCCTTGGGCACCTTAAAGATATTTTCACCCATGGATCTTTTATTCTTTGTTTTTCCTTTTTCCTTGCTCCGAGATGGCCTCGTGGGGGTTTTCAACCCTGGAGTTGGCCTAGGGCGCCTCAGAGAGGTTTTCACCCATGCCTCTTTATTTTTATTTTTTATTTTTTCTCTAGGAGGGGGAGACGCTGGGAACTATGGATTTATCATGACATACACCTCCATGTTTATGGAATTTATGAGTTCTTCCCTAGACAGGGGCTTCTTGTAAACCTTAAGCATGTAACCATTGACAAGTAGGGGAATTCCTTCCTCATATATGGTTCTGATCTGAAATGCGCCATTTGTTGAGAATTTGGAGGGTCGGTGATTAATTCAAATTCTCTTCTTGATAATTACTTGTGAGATTACTTAATTTACTTATTTATTCTCTTTTTAGCTTATTTATTCTTTCATCAAGTCAATTATCAAAATACAAGAGACACAAATTTAGGCTCTTCAAGCCAGGGAAAAACCTCTCCCTCTTGGAGAGGAAAACCCACAAGAAATTCTTCTTATAGACTTTTAGATGACAAATACCATGACCAAGACTCAAAATCTTGACCTATGAATGCCTCCAATACCTTGTCACTGCTCCTTTATCGACTTCCAACGCTGGTCCTTCTTTTCTACACCCACCTGCACTGTTTTCACCAATACTAGAGAACCTGGTATCTAATATTATCTTCAAACACTTCTTGTTTATTCAGTTATTGGTGACAAGTGCATTCATGATCTTATCTTTTACTTCATATATCCTTGAATTTGAAGATATATTAATATCTCTTATAGACTGTGATTAGGAAGGTAAATCACAGATTTACCTTCCTCTTTTCTTACACTGCAATAACCTTTATACTTTATATAACATAATGATCATCAATCTTAGCCCATGACATCTAAATTCTTCTCAAATTAATTGCACAATGATCTGTATCACAGATCCGCATGCTTATCTTGAAACATTTCCTACAACTCGCATTTTATCTCAGATTTTATTACGTTGTACAATATCACAGAGATGTCTGCAATGTACGCATACTTGGCCACAGCCTTTTCTCCTTTATCAATTCGTATCTATATATGTAATATGTCTATACTTCTTCCTTATAACAAGTCAGCATGCAAACCATGTTTTTACTTCAGATAAATCTGCATATTTTGTTAGTAAAATGAGTCGCAGGTTCTTGGTATATATAGTGCTCATATCCTATCTTGAATATGACCAATCATCCAGCGTGTAGGCCGAATTTTACCATTTTTAATAGGCCAACTAGTATACTACGTGTAGAATCTTATCTTCCAATGTTGAATAAGGGCTGAAATACGCCTTTCCTCCACATATTTATGACAAGGTATTGGATCATTATTTAGCCACTTCATATGACACTTAATTACACTTGTAACCATAAGACAACCCTAATAGACATCAAGAAGAAGTCTATAGACCTATAATAAAAATATTTCTCATGAAACCCATGAAGCAAGTACAAAAAAAATACATTTTTATTATCTGTGTCTTCTTCTTTACATAAATACATAATTACATAGTCAATATGAAGACTGATCCTAGTTACACTTTCCAACACTCCCTCTTAACTAGGGAGGTATTCATATAGGTACATGGTCACTTTCAAACTTAAGAATCTCATAAGAAGAATCGGATTGGTAATCACATATGTATAGCATCATATCAAACAGAATTGTCCTAGTTCAAGGCCTTGACTAACAGCCCTATATCTCAACGAGACAATGGGCTACAATGTTGGCGAGACACATGACTTATAGACACCATAGTAATTGTCTCTCCAAGGTACATACTCCACCCAGGTGTTCACAAAGTATGACCTTCTTGGACTATTCTTCTCTTAGGTAGCTAACCTTCAAATAATATCAGTCCACGAATAATCTTATCTTGAATGCCCTGAATCATTCTCAAAGAGTATCAGATGCCAAATGATTACCCAATCCTCCATTCTATCTTCCCAGTTGAAGACTAGAATGATGTGTGTATCTCTCCCTTTCAGCCAGGGAGGACCTATTCCACAAGGGAATGTACTCATTCCTATACAAGGAATGTACCTAAGCTCATTCTTAGGAATTATCAAGTTTCTTCCAAGTAAGAAACTTACCAGGCTCCCTCTTAACCAAGGACCCACAACAGTAATGGTGATACACCCAGCTACTCGTGAAGAATTTCCACCCTCAATCGATGTCATGGATTTCGATAATGATGAATATTCAACTTTAGCTTCATAGGGCACTGATCATCCATCACTTTCATCCATGAGTCATGTCATCTACCAGAAAGTGATTCATCAGACTTTCTTATATGGTCCACCTTTTACGCCATGTTGATTTGTTTCGAATCATCTCCAAGGATCTGACATCCTTTCACATGATTAGCATCCCTACACAAATTCATTCAGATAAACATATACGTATGAACTTTTAAAAACTAAAGTTGCCTCAGTGATGATCTTTCATCATGACATATTCCTATAGGAATCGGAATCCTATATTCATATTGACACGTCTCCTAATGATATGTATTTTCAAGGGTCTTCTTCTTTACCAGACTTATATCAGAGTCTACATATCTTCCCAGTGGATATTCTAGTCACATATTCTTGGCTTCCGGATGATAAGTACCTCTTGACATGGTTTCACTTCATGATCTCTTCCTTTCTACACACCTTCATTTCTAGGAACTTCCAATTTCCAATTGCTTGTTCATATACAACCACCTCATATTCCATATGAGGATATATTATGTTGATTTCATCTATTAGTGCACCGTGATAGATCCTCCTTCATAGATCATACTTCTAGATATAGAATTCCCTTACCCACAACCATATGACATGACTTCACAGCATCCAGTGTCAGCATATAAATGTATATACCTCATACATTTTTCCTTTGATTCATCTTGTAGCAATTTACTCAAATGAATAACTCCATTCCCTTGACCTTCTTTATCAACATTTCATCACATCAAAAATTATGTAGCATATAATTCTCTAATGAAACTTTTCTTTATTCTTTCTAATCAGTTAATTCATAGAGAATTCCATTAGAAAATGCCATCATATTCTTTCATGATGACCCTTGATCTTGATGATTGTCTTCCATTATTATTTTTATCAGTGAAGTTTTCAAGGAGTTAATTCACCAAGAGCTCATACCATTCTTCTATCATTATGCTATTAATATACATTTCTTCCTATCATACTATTTTACAACCAGCAGAAATCACTTAAAGAGGAAGATGATCTCAATCATAATAGAGATCTCTCGCTTCTTCTTTCTTAGATTTCTTTGCATCAGGTTCTTCCCTCATATCGGTGACATGGGCTTCTTCCTTTTTCCTCTTGTCCTTTCTAGATTTATGACAATGTCTTTTATAATGCTTAAGTTCATTACATCCAAAGCATCGTACTTTGTCCATATTTCTTCTTTTATTTTGAGGACCAAATTTTCTGAATCTTCCTTTCTTCTTATATATGGTTGTAAAGGCTTGATTCCCTTCACTTGACCTTGTATCAGCTTTGGGATATTTTACATAGAGACCATAAATAATGGAATGGTGTGGCTTATTTATTCCTATATAAACTTAAAGTGAAGTTTCCCCATTCTTCTGGTAGATAATTCAGCACCACTGTAGTCATCTCAGTGTCAGACATTACTTCTCCCAGTTCTTGCAGTTGGTATATTATTTCAGAAATCCTCATAAATTATGAAGTGATTCCTTATTCTCTTGAAAATTTCATATTGTATAGTTCTTGTCTTAGAGAGATTTCTTCTCCTGCAGCACTCACAATGAATATCTCCACTAGTTTCTCATATATTTCTTTTACAAACTTTAGTTTTGATACATAGGGAATGAGTGAGTTCTTAATGGATTTTATGAGAATCCTTTGGCCTCTGATTTCTCCCTTCATGTATCTGGCATGAGCTGGAGCATCTTCTTTTGAGGGTTGAATTGTATATCCTTTGATGTAATCCATAACTTCTTCTTCAATTAAATTCAAATTTTTCCTCTTCTTCCATGCACTAAATTTTGATGACCCAACCAATTTGTTGCTCTCTTTACAATAATTCATCTTGACAGATTTAAGTAAGGTCATAGATACTTACTTGAGTAGAGTGATTTGTAGCTTCCTTGATGATGATGAAGATGAAATCATGAGCTTATTCTAAGATTGAAATTTCCAATGTAGGTGTTCTTGGATCCTTGATGATAAAGGATATCTTCAAAAGATGATGTTTCTTCCAACAATGTTTTGAATATAAATATTTGATGACAAAGATTATTTTCTTGATGAGTTGATCTCTTGAATGAGATTGAAGATATTTCTTGACATAGATTGAGAGTCTTCCTTGCAAAATGATTTGAATTTTCAACCCAACCTTTGATCTTTTCTCCCTGTAGTGTCTTCTTGTCAAGTAGCCCTTGTGTTCGGCACCTTAGCTCTGATTCCATGTTGATAATTTGGAGGGTCGGTGATTAATTCAAATTCTATTCTTGATAATTACTTGTGAGCTTACTTAATTTACTTATGTCCTCTCTTCTTAGCTTATTTAGTCTTTCATCAAGTCAATTACCAAAATACAAGAGACGCATATTTAGGCTCTTCAAGCCAGGGCAAAACCTCTCCCTCTTGGATAGGAAAACCCACGATAAATTCTTCTTACAGACTTTCAGATGACAAGTACCATGACCAAGACTCAGACTCTTGACCTATGAACGCCTCCAAGACCTTTTCACTGCTCCTTTGTCAACCTCCAACGCTTTCCTTCTTTTATGAACCCACCTGCATTGTTCTACACAAATACTAGAGAACTCGGTCTCTAAGTTTATCTTCAAACACTTCTTCTTTTTTATTCATTTATTGGTGACAAGTACATTCAAGATATTATCTTTTAATTCATATACCCTTGAATATGAATATATATTACTATTTCTTATAGATTTTGATTAGGAAGGTAAATCACATATTTACCTTCCTCTTTTCTTACACTGCAATAACCTCTAGACTTTATATAACAGCATGATCATCAATATTATCCCATGACATTCGAATGCTTCTCAGATTAATTGCACATTGATTCATATCACAGATCCACACTCTTATCTTGAAACACTGCCTGCAACTCGAATTTTATCTCAGATTTTGTTACATTGTATAATATCACAGAGATGTCCGCAATGTACTCGGACTTGGTCACAGATTTTCTCCTTTATCAATCTGTATCTATCTATGTAATATTTTTGCATGTCTTCCTTATCAAAAGTTAGCATGCAAACCCTGCTTTTACTTCAAAGAAATCCACATCTTTTTCTAGTCAAATGAGTCAGAGGTTCTTGGTATATATAGTGCTCATATCCTGACTTTAAGCCGACCAATAATTTAGCATGTAGGCTGACTTTAACCATTTTTAATAGGCCGACTAGTTTACTACGTGTAGAAGCTTATCTTCCAACATTGAATAAGGGCTGATATAAGCCTTTCCTCCACATATTTATGAAAAGGCTAGGAGAATTCTTTAGCCACTTCATATGACACTTAATTACACTTGTAACCATAAGACAACCCTAATAGACATCAAGAAGAAGTCTATAGACCTATAATAAAAATATTGCTCATGAAACCCATGAAGCAAGTACAAAAAAAATACGTTTTTATTATGTTTTTCTTTTTCTTTACATAAATACATAATTACATAGTCAATATGAATATTAATCCTAGTTACACTTTCCAGCACCATTATCATAACATTTTTCCACATTGTAGGTTCCTAGCCATCTTTTCATCAGTTTTCCTTTGAAATCCTTAAACCTTGAGTCATACAACAACACCCAATGTCCCTCTTGAAAGGCCTTTTCCTTAATGTTTTTTTCATGGCATACCTTCCTTTGCAACTGAATCACTTCTATGTGAAGGAGTGCTTGCATCTTGAACTCATCCAATCCATTTAATTGTAGCAACCTCTTTTTTTGGGCATTTGATACATCTAGGTATAACTCAGCTTCCATCCTTAAGGTGCTGAATTCAAATTCAACTAAAATCAGAGATTTCTTCACATAGACCAGGTCAAAAAGGAGTGAATCATGTTGTTGTTTTCTAAGTAGTATTGTAGGCCTAAGTAGCTTCTACCAATCTGTCCGCTGAATATTTTATGTTGTTGCTCACAACCTTGGTGAGGATACTCTCCAAGGATTTGTTGGTCACTTCCACTTGTCCATTTGCTTGAGGATGGTAGGCAGTGAAATTCTTATGCTTTATCTTGTGCCTCCTCGGAATATTCTCAATGAGATGAGATGTGAATTGTGCCCCATGATTAGTGACTACTTCTATGGGGTATCCAAACTTGTAAAACACATTCTCTCTCATAAATTCTCTCACTTTCTCCTCAGTTTCCACCTTCACAGCTTTTGTTTCAACCCACTTTGTTAGGTATTCAGTGCAGACTATGATATACTTTTTCTGTCCAAATGGTGGATCAATAGTTCCAATGAATTACATGCCCCACTTTTTAAATGGCTCAAGAGCTACATGAGGGTTCAAAGGAATCTCATCCCTCTGTGTAGGTTTCCCCATCCTTTGGCATTGGTCACAGCTGCTAGTGTGTCCTTTGGCATCCTAGTGAAGGGTAGGTCAATAGTATCCTACCTGCAAAACTTTGAAGGCAGTCCTTTTTGCAAAAAAGTTTCCTCCACAAGGGCTATCATGACATGTAGAGATGATATCAAAAACTTCTTCCTCCCTCACACATCTTCTGAGAATTTGGTCAGGGCCTAGCTTGAAGAGATTTCCCCCGATCCATGTGAAAGGGGCATTTTTTCTAATTAACTTTCTTTTCTCCTTAAATGAGAGATTAGGAGGGAACTCTCCAGCAACCAAGTAGTTAGCTATGTCAGAAAACCATGGTGAGAGTGCTGAGATATCGAAAATATGTTCATTTGGCAGTTGGTCATCCATAATTCCTTCTTCATCTGTAGATAGAGCTAACCTGGATAAAAAATCTCCAACATCATTCTCTTTTCCAAGTTTATCAGCAATGGTTAGGTCAAAATGTTGTAATAGTAACAACCATCTAACTATCCTAGCATTAACATTTGGTTTTTTCATTAATTATTTGATGGATGCATGGGCAGTGTGTACAAAGGTCTGATACCTAATGACATAATGTCTAAATTTGATTAAAGAATGGATAATGGCTAGCATCTCCTTCTCTGTGACAATGTAATTGAGCTCGGCCTTAGACAAGTTCTTACTAATGAAATAGATTGCATAAGGTAATTTTTCCTCTAACTGCCCAAATGTTGCCCCCACAGCTTTGTCTGATGCATCTGTGTGGATGCGGAGAGGCAAATTCCAATTTGGACCTCGAAAAATGGGGGCAATAGTTAACTTTCCATTAATGAGCTCAAAAACTTCTTGACAAAGAGTGGACCAAGTAAACTTAGAATATATGGCAAATAAACCAAATAGTGGCGAAGCCATTTTATTGAAATATTTGATGAATCTTCTATAATAGCCATCTAAACCTAAGAAACTCCTGAAATCTCTCTTTTTTTGGGGAGTAGGTACCCTTTTGATAATAGTGATTTTTTTCGGGTCCACCTATATTCTTGCTTTGGAGATTGAGTGTCCCAATACAACTCTTTCTCTTTTCAGGAATTCACACTTTTCTAGGCTCAGGGAGAGATTCATCTCAATGCACCTTCTCAGCACTTTTCCCAAATTTGAGAGAGCCTCTTGGAAGTCATCCCCATAGGGTGTGAAATCATCCATGTATATTTCAACTGAGTCATGGACTAGCTTAAAGAAAATACTCAAGACAACTTTTTGGAAGGTAGTTGTGGCATTGCACAACCCAAAGGGTAGAATTTCTAAGCGAAGGTACCCCAAGGGAAGGTGAAAGTAGTCTTGTCCTAGTCTTCAGGGCTGATTTGGATTTGGTTATACCCATTAAACCCATCTAAGAAGGAATAGAACTTCTTTCCTGCAAGGCCATCCAGGACTTGGTCTATAAAGGGAAAAGGGAAATGGTCCTTCTTGGTGGCTTTGTTAAGTTCCTAATAATCGACACAGATTCACCATTTTCCATTCCTCTTCGAGACTAGGATAAGAGGAGATACCCACTCACTATCTAATATAGGATAAATGAAACCTGCATCAAACAATTTTTGTAGTTCTTCCTTGACTATGTCCTTTAGAGCTGGGTTCATCCGCCTTTGGGATTGGTGCACATGCTTGCATCCTTCCTTAATTTAAATATGATGTTTGAATACTGAAGGATGCACCCCTTTCATGTCCTTGTAATCCCAAGAAAATGCATCTAGGTTTTATTTCAGAAGTTGGAATAGCTACTTTTCTTCTTCATCTAAGAGGTTTGATTTGATTTTTAGAGATCTGGATGGGCCAAACTCTACATCCTTGGTGGTTTCAGAGGTTGAATCAATTGATTTCAATTCCATCCAAGGTTGGCTTTTAGATTCTTTTACTAGGTTTTCAAGCGGTTGGTTTTTAATGACATGGTCGATGAGTTCATCTTCATCAAGTTTTCCCCCTCTAAGAATAGCATCTACAGTACAAATGGTGGTAGTGTTATATACCTCATCTTCTTCATCCTCCAACCATATGGGTAGATCATGATCAATGGAAGGCTAGGCTGGAGGATATAATACCAGCTATTTAGACAAGGGCCCATTCTTAATATTCATGTTTCTGGCTCGACAATTGATATAAGCATCGGTAGTGGCTAACTAAGGTCTCCCTAAGATGAGAGCATTATACTTCCTCTTTCTTCCTCTTGACCTTCATTGTGTCCATTTGTAAGGAAAAGGGGTGCAGCATGTCACTCTTGAATTCCTCTATCACATTTCCAATCTCATGTTTAATGGAGGTGGAAGAGGAAGGGGTATTGGTTGTACTTTGGTCAGCTCTGCCTTTCTTCGTAGCTACCCTAGAATGGTTCCTGAAGATATTTTTGATTGTTTCATAAGGTAGCTAGTATATATATCCTCCTGATAACATATTGAGGGTTTCTATCACCTCCTCCCTGATCCCTCGGAGAAGTACAAGTTTAAGTGATCCGGTATCAAGAGTACAGTTGGCTCTCTTATAGTTTAGCTGAAACCTCTCTTCAGAGTTTTCTAGGGATTCATCAGGCCCTAGAGTCATCTTGAATATCTCATCTTTACTTACTTTGGACCTGCAATAGTCCTTGTCATTTTTTTTGAAGGCCTCTTGCATCTGTGCCCAGGTAGTGATTTTTTTCCCATGTAGACCCATGAACCAGCGCAAGGTTTCATCCTTAAGGGTAGATGGGAATAGCTTCATATTTTGTTCATCTGAGGAATAGTCATATGTCCTATAGACAATAGCAAATTCAAACATGAATTTTTCAGGATCTTCAGAGGTAAGACCATGAAAGTTTGGAAGGGATGAGGAGCTAATGTTTTTCATTTTAGTTTCCCCATCTGACTCTCTAACGAGAAAGGATACCTGGGCTTCAGTTTGAGCCATGGTTGAGATAGGTGAAGAAGATTGGTCAAGTAAAACAAGATCTTATTCTTCTCCAATAGGTTCTTCAAAATTTTCAGAAGGCTCGCCTATGGTATGTTCAACCTCACAGCCACTGAAGAAGAGTGAATGGTGACTATGTGGTGATGTGGGGGTTTTAGGTAAAAAAAATTCTTGAGTATCCCTACTCCTACGAGGCATGAAAATCAGATTTTTTGGTATTTTTTAAATATTTTTGAAACAATGTGTAAAAGGAAAGCAGAAAAGAACACTAAAACAAAATCAAAGTGTCTACTAGACACCTCCTCGGCAACGACACCAAAAATCGGTGAGCCATGGTATTTCACAAAGAGTGTTGCAACTCCCATAGGATGCCCTACTTTACTTTATCAACCGAGGTCCGTACAAACTTGGAGGTGATAGTGCTATATACATAGCAGATGCATTCTACTCATGTCATCCTCTTATGATCTTTACGAAAGGGTGATACTTCTAGGGTTTCTCGATGAAGTTTGTCACACTTTTGAATTTATGCCTAGCCACAAATGATTCAAAGCCATGGAACTATCATCAAGTACAGAACTACACTACATCAATAAAGTACATTTGACTACTCTGCAATGAAATAAATCTACACATTAAGCTATGATAATAAATGAAAGAAAACTAGGCATCTTGCATGAAGTAAATTGTTGAATTGAAATTGCATAAAGGAAACTATCCTAATCACACTTTGTTAGGAAAAATGGCTAAACGCACTCTACTCACTCTATATTCTATCTATCATTCTTCTAATAATGCAGCTAATCCTGACCTAACTATGCTTATAAATGTGTTGTTTTGCTGCTAGGAGGAGAAAGCGCTAAGGTGGCTTATGGAAGGCTTGAACACATGGGTGCAAGGTTGAAGGTGTATGGGTGGTTTTTGAAGAGGCTAGTGGAAGTGGATGGTGGTTTATGGGCTTAAGAATGGGCCCACTGGCGCTGATGCAAGTGTTGCTACAAGTTTCTTGTAGTGCTACGGGAAAGTCCTGAATTACTACAAGAAACAAGTTGAGGGCAATCTAAGGCCAAAAATGGGTGTGAAAAGGGTAGGGAAGGTGGAGTGAAGGTGGTTTTGGATGAGTGGAAGGTGTACCACCCTTTGGAAAATCTTATAACCTCTTGGGAGGCATGTCTTTCACCCCTAGGGTTTTCTCACGGTGTAGGGATGAACAAATTGTTGAGAAAAACACATCAGAAACATAAATAAACACACACAGCATAAACAGACATGAAACAACATAGAATTAACATGGTTCACCCAACCAATCTGGGCTACGTACACCAAATAGAGGCATCAGCAATCTCATTCATCAACTGGATAATTACAACAACAGAGTTTCTCATCTGCTCTTCCACTCACCTCACATCCCTCATGCTCATTTGCCTCTACGGGCTTACATTTTATAGCTGGGAGTAGAAACTGAATCATAAATTCACTCACAACAAATATAAGATGCAATAAATCCACATCGGGATTACATGGAGTCAATTTAGCAACAAATCCTATTGTTGTCACATTCATGAGATTTTCTCCAAATTTAATTAAAAGAAAATCTCAACAATCTCCACCTTGACAACAATTAGCCTGATACCCAGTTCCATTATTATTTTTATCTTTTTTGCAAGCCAAGAGAAGCCAGACACCATCGTAGCTTCTCTAAAAAAACTGGTTCCGTGAACATGTCTACAGAGTTTTCGTTTGTATGCACTTTTTCAAGAGAGACACCTCGTTCAGTGATAACTTGTCTTACAAAATGGTACTTAATAGGTATATGCTTTGATTTACTATGATAGGCCGGATTTTTAGCCAAGTGAATTGCACTTTGACTATCACAAAATAACTTGATGTTGTCCTGCAGCCTACCAAACTCACCAAACAAACCTTTCAACCAAACCGCTTCTTTGCAAGCATGTGAAGCAGCTATGTATTCTGCTTCTGTAGTGGATAAAGCAAAAATGTTCTGTAGCTTTGACATCCAGCTAATAGCTCCACCTGCAAGAGTAAAGAAATACCCTGAAGTTGACCTTCTCTTATCCAAATCACCTGCAAAATTGGAATCAACATATCCGCAAACAAATTCAATACTTCTGTTATAATTGATACAATAATCACTTGTGCCTCTTAGATACCGAAGAACCCATTTCACTGCTGACCAGTGTTCTTTTCCTGGATTTTCCATATACCTGCTGAAAACCCCAAATGCATGTGAAATATCTGGTCGAGTACAAACCATCGCATAAATCAAACAACCTACTACATTGGAATATGTAATTTGAGACATATATTCCTTTTCTTCATTTGTATTAGGACATAAACTTGAAGAAAGCTTAAAATGGGAAGCTAAAGGGACTGAAACAGGCTTCACATTGTTCATACCAAACCTCAAGATATTTTTCTCAATACACTTCTTTTGTGATAGCCACAGCTTACCATTGCTCCTGTCTCTGAAAATATCCATGCCCAAAATATGTCTTGCTGCTCCTAGATCTTTCATATCAAACGTCCTAGCCATCTGAGCCTTTAACCTGTTGACCTCTATTATGCTTTTGCTTGCTAAAAGCATATCATCAACATACAACACTAAGATAATGAACATGCCATTACTTAATTTATTACAGTAAACACAATGATCATATTCACTTCTTATATAATTTTGACTCATCATGAAAGAATCAAATTTCTTGTACCATTGTCGAGGCGACTGCTTCAGACCATACAATGATTTCTTGAGTCTGCAGACAAATTTTTTGTTGCAATTTTGAACAAACCCTTCCGGTTGTTCCGTGTAAATATCCTCATCTAAATCTCCATGTAAAAATGCAGTTTTAACATCTAGTTGTTGTAATTCTAAATCAAGTAAAGCAACTAATGCTAACACAATCCAAATTGAAACAATTTTTACAACTGGTGAAAATATCTCATGAAATTCAATGCCTGTTTTCTGAGGAAAACCTTTTGCGGCCAGCCTCGCTTTGTACCTGTCTTGTTTATCATCAACACCCTTCTTCAATTTTTAAACCCATTTACATCCCATAGTTTTTCTGTCTTTAGGAAGTTCAACTAAATCCCATGTGGCATTCTTGGCTAATGCCTTCATCTCGTCCTTCATAGCCTCTTTCCACTTACCACTGTTAGAACCTTCTACAGCTTCCTGGTAGCACAAAGGTTCATCATCATTAGCAGTTAAAGCAACTAAAGTAACATAATAATCATACCTTTTAGGAGGACGTCTGATTCTCATAGACCTCCTTAAAGATGTTTCTGGTACTTCCACAATTTGCTGATTATTATCTGTAGGAACTTCTTCATGATCTGCATCTGAAACATGTTCATGATCTGCATCTAAAACTTGTTCACGATCTGCACTATCATCAGTATTTGAACTGCTTTCAAACTGAATGTGTTGAAGCTTAGTTACATTGTCCTGTTTCAATTTATCATCTACATCTGGATTTTAAAGTGAAGATTCATTGAATTTAACATCTCTGTTAATGATGATCTTGTGAGTAGTAGGATCCCACAACCTATATCCCTTAGTCCCATCACCATATCCAACAAAGATATATCTTTTTGATTTAGGATCTAATTTAGAACGTTGACGTTTCGGAACTAAAGCATATGCATCACAACCAAAAACTTTCAGTTTAGAATAATCACATGGATAACCTTTCCATACCTCTTGAGGAATTTTGCATCCTATTGCAGTTTATGGTGATTGATTTATCAAGTGACAAGCCGTAGAAACCGCTTCTGTCCACAATTCCTTGTGCAAATTAGCGTTACTAAGCATACTTCTTGCTCTCTCTAAGAGAGTCTTGTTCATGTGTTCAGCAACTCCATTTTTCTTAGGAGTATATACAGTAGTTTTATGTCTTTCAATCCCAACGTCATTGCAATAATTATCAAATTCCTTTGAAGTAAACTCACCACCATTATCAGTTCTTAAACATTTAATGGTTCTTCCAGTGATGTTTTCAACTAATTCTCTAAACTGTTTGAAAATTGTGAATACATCAGACTTTTTCTTTAACATATAGACCCACACTTTTCTAGAGAAATCATCAATAAAAGATACAAAATATGACGATCCTCCATATGATATTGTAGGAGATGGACCCCAAACATCGGAATGGATATAATCAAGGATTCCCTTACTAGTATGTTTTCCATTTTTAAACTTCTGCTTGCTTTGTTTCCCAAATAGACAATGTTTGCAGAAATCTAACTTAGAAGATTTTAAACTAGGAAGTAACTTATGATCAGATAAAAATTTTAATCCTCTTTCACTCATATGGCCCAACCTTTGATGCCATAAACGAATAGAATTACTGTCATTTTCAGATATTGTAGAAGCATGATCTGACTTTGTTCTTCCTTCTAACTGAAAAATATTTCCAACCTTCTTTGCTTTCATTACTAGTAAAATTCCTTTATAAACTTTCATTACCCCACCTTGAATAAAGGTTTTATATCCATTTGTGTCTAGTACTCCTAGTGAAATGAGGTTTTTTCTGAGTTCAGGCATGTGTCTTACATCAGTTAAGATTTTATTTGTCCCATCAAACATTTTAATCTGGATGCTTCCAATTCCCACAATATTACATGAGACATCATTTCCCATGTAAAAAACTCCATCATTGATTGATCTATAAGTTTTAAACCACTCTCTATGAATGCACATGTGATTTGACGCACCAGAATCTAACAGCCAATGTCGATCATGATTAGACAAACTAACTGATAACAATTCATCACTCATACCTGAAATGGATGTCAAACATGTATCTGTCGTGTTTGCTTCTTTTTTCTCTACCGAAGAGTCTCCTTTGGATGTTTGTTGTCTCTTCCAACAGTTGTTCTTCAAATGTCCTGATTTTCCACAAAACCAACACTTTACCTTACTCTTCTTCCCTTTCGATTTTGAACGCGAGTTGTTGTGCTTACTGAAGTGTCTTTCTTTAGAAATACCTCTGACCATCATTGCTTCTGATTTAGAGGTTTCTGAATTTGACCTTTTCCTTGTTTCTTTAGATAACAAAGCTCCAACAACATCATCAAATTCAAGGGTTTCTGATGAACTAAGACTTATAGAAGTAACAAAATGATCCCATGACTCGGGAAATGAGCATAATAAAGTTACATCTTTATCTTCTGATTCAAATTTTACTTCTATACTTTCTAACTGCACCAAGAGAGTATTAAAGGTATTCAGATGATCAGTTATCGTCATACCTTCCTTCATGCGCAAGCTGTACAACTGTCGCTTCAGAAGAATCTTGTTGGTTAAGGATTTTGTCATGTACAAATTTTCAAGCTTTGTCCACAAACCAGCAACAATTTTCTCTGACACGATGTTAGACAAAACATCATCCGCCAAACACAAACGAATGCCACTCAGTGCTCTTTCATCCATGTCACTCCATTCGTTATCTGTCATGGTGTAAGGTTGTTTGGCTTTACCCAATAGTGCCTTCGCCATGCCTTGTTGCACGAGTAGATCATACATCTTAACTTTCCAGATCTCAAAGTTGTTTTTCCCATTGAACTTCTCGATCTCAAATCGAGCACTTTGTGTTTTCGACATAGCTTAATTTTCCTTCTTACCCAGCAGAAGGAAATCTTCACAGCACTAATCAACAACAAGTAATTTTTAGGATACTTGAAAAGTTATTTCGGCTGGTTTGGATATTCTGCCTGGCCCTTATAATGGCACATTACAAATCAAATCGATATACAATGAATATACAAATCAATATACAATATCGATATATGAAATTTAGAACACAAATCGATTTTTAAAACTTTTAACAACAATAAGTACTACCTTATAAAAGATATCGATTTTTTAAAGTGCCACCATTTATATAAATCGATTGTTAAAAAACAAAACAAATCAATTTGAAACCGCCACAAAATACCACCATTCAGCAGCCCATTCATTGTTCAACACAGCGTTCAACATCGTTTAGCAGTTCACCATTCAACGTTCAATAACTCACGGTTCATCGCATTCAATAAAATAAATTGATTTTAAAAAATCATACCACAGCAACCACAGTTTGGGAGTTCACGGTTCAACGCACATCAGCAAATCCGGCCTCTCGGCCTCGCTATGGCACCTCCACACGGCTGTGTTGTGACAACCTCCAGCTATCGGATGGAAAAACCAACTCATGGTTTAGCAACACTTCTTATTTATTCGATCTACAATAGCGGCTTATACAGTGCTAACATAGCCACATTCACCCACGGTTCACGATCACAGCAAACCTGCAACATGATCGATGCATACGCAGATCAGGATTCTGTCTCCAGCACGTAGTTCAACGGCTAATATATAACTCACATCAGACTCACTTGGATGTCAAACCGATATGTTATACAATTAACACTAACACAACCACAAAACCGTGTGGAGACACAAGCTCGAAAACCTCAACAGTATTCCACACAGATTGAATCACTGGAACAAGCAGCTCAACCTTGCTCTGATACCAATTGTTGAGAAAAACACAGCGGAAACATAAATAAACACACACAGCATAAACAAACATGAAACAACAGAAACTTAACATGGTTCACCCAACCAATCTGGGCTACGTCCACCAAACAAAGGCATCAACAATCTCATTCATCAACTGGAGAATTACAATAGCAGAGTTTCTCATCTGCTCTTCCACTCACCTCACATCCGTCATGCTCATTTTCCTCTACGGGCTTACATTTTATAGCTGGGAGTAGAAACTGAATCATAAATTCACTCACAACAAATATAGGATGCAAGAACTCCACATCGGGATTACATGGATTCAATTAGCAACAAATCCTATTGTTGTCACATTCATGAGATTTTCTCCAAATTTAATTAAAAGAAAATCTCAACACAAATCTGAAAACAGGGTTGATGGTGATTTTGATGAACATAGGGTTGATGAAGGATGAGAAAGGAATTTGAAGGTGTTGGTGAAGTTATCCTTGGTTTTTCTACCTATACCTACAAGAAAACTACCTGCTTATGTAATAAATACGGACAAATTCATGATAAAGGAAATGGAAAAGATGAGTTGAAATTGAAAATAAAATCTACTTTAGCCTGTAAACAGAGATCTAATGCAATGTTATAAACATATTCAAGGAACTACATAAATCTAACTTATTCATTCCAATAAATAATAAACTAAAAGTAATTTTTGCCTGTGGGGAAGATATACCCTCCTCAAGCTCCAATGAAAAATATGAGAATGGGAGGCTTGGCTCACAACTTTCTTAATTTATAACCTACTCTACCAACATGTAAGCAAGCTAAATATACAACAAAAGACAAATGAAAGAAAACTAAAAATAGTGAATGAAAATTCAAGCAAACTAGCTAAATACTCATAAAAAACTAGCTAAGATGACATAAAAGCAAAGAATGAATACACAAGAAAGACTAAGGAACATGGATTCGGCCCTATCCCACAAGCCCAGCCCTCTGAAACTAGATCAGTGAAGCACAATTTGAATACTCATTTCATTACAAAATATAGTCTCATTACATCAACATGAAAGTCTCAAAAACCTCTTACAAGAGCTAAGAGCCTAATGGCTTTCTCCAAAGTTTGAATCATAATGAGCTCTTGCTCAGCCCTATTTAACCTAAAAGGTAGCTACCAATAGCTCCCTTAAAACTAGGTGATGAGTCCACTTGACTGCTAGTGAAGTGTGTCTTTGATGCACTTGATCTTGAGTTTGCTTGGTTGCCTTTGAGTTCTAGTTGTTGGAGGGAATCTCGAGGATCCCTTGGCTGCCTTTTGGAGTTAAGGAGGTGGACAACCCTCCTAGAATATCTCCTTGTTGTCTAATCTGAGTCTTAGTGGCAAAATATTCACCAAAAATTAAATATCTTCATGATTTTCCTGCATTTAACTCATGTTCGGTAATTGAAGTATGATAAGCCTAAATCACCATCTACACTAGCATCATAAGACCATAATATAATTAAAATGCAAGAAAAATAGACTTAATAAGGAAAAAAGGTGACCATTAACCCATCCAAATGTACCTAATGATGGAGTTCATCACTAATCTCGGTCATTGAAGTCTCAATGAGAATGCTATAAATAAGGCTTGAGGGTCATTTGGAAAAATGCACCGAGAGATCAAGAGATCGAATTTTCTGAAGTGTGCAGTGCTAAGAGGAAAACTTTGATCAATATATTCTCATGCAGTTGAGGGGCAGAGAAATTTTCGATCGAAGGATATTCTCCAGGGAAAATAATACTCAGCAGAGAGGAAGAGAAAGATGCAGAGGAGGTAGCACAGTTCTCAGAGAGGGTGACGTTTGGCCATGAAGGCCACACACTTAGGCAGCGTAGTCTTCCTAAGCAGCGGTCTGAGATTTCGCTGGGAGATCAGGATTCTGATCCGGAAGGGTTGGAATCGAGTTTCCTGAGAGCAGATCAATCCAGCAAAGGAGGTGACACAATCCTCCATAGTTCCAGACGCATATGCATGTAATTAATGGGCAAAGGCAGCATAGAGGGTGGTGGGGGTTCATTGTTTCAGCTAACGAATCAGTCAATACTGGCAGTGTAAACTGAGGTAATCTCATTAATTTCTTCTATCGAGTGATGTTCTTTGTACTGTATAGCTAGCAAGGCATCCAGAGATTTTATTTAGAAAAAACTGCTACTTAATAATAAAACCTTCATATTTTTTGCATCGGTTTTCCCGCATTGGGTTTTTCCAGGGAAGTTTGTCCAAAAATAACAGTTTCTTTTGTGATATTCTTTTATTTTGCTCAATTTTTTGTTTTAGCATATTAATTTAATTAAGTGAAGGTTGCTTCAGTAATTTTCTTCACTATTTATAAAATAAATCCATAAATAACTTTTTAATGTAATTTACAAGTAGGTGAAGTAAATTTAGTTGGCTGCAGTAGGATTCTGGACTTGGAATTTTCACATGGTATCAGAGAGTTGTAGGTGAGACAAGAAGAGCAGATACATCACTAAGCAAGAGGAAAAATAGTTTCAAAAGGAAATAGTTTGAATCCCTAAAGGGATTGCGCAGTCCAGGCCAGGAGAGTTGAAGGAAAGTCTCTCTCTAAGTGAGTCAACAGAGAGGAAGGGCTTCCAAGTCGATATTTTTTGGAGCCTGAGGGAGTAGCGCAGAGCCTCAGCATAGAGCTGGTGGGACATAGATTTTTTTGCAAGCAATTTGTTGAGAAGAAAGTCGTCATAAGAGAGAGAAGAAGCACAATGAGGTAATTTTCTTCGTCAGGTAATTCCTAGCTGAGGAATTCTATTTTCCGAGATTTAAGCACCATATCTAGATGGTTGACTTACCACCTCCAACAAGGTGTGTGTAAGCCAGTCTAGTGTTGCACAGAGGAGAAAGGGAGGAAGAAGATTCAACATTTTATTTTTGGAATAAATGGCAGCTCATGGACTTCAATATTAGGACCGGTTGGAGTTAGCCTCCAACTACGTGATCTGAAAGGAAAGAATCAAATTCCTTCTAGATGAATATGATCTCAAGCTTTTCATGGAGAATACAATAGTTTTCCCTACAGAACCACATCTGCTGAAGAAGTAATAGGTTTATATGGTAAAGGCTAAGAGGTTTTTCCTAGATGGAGTCAAGGATCACATAATGTGTCACATAGCTAGTAAAGACACAGCTAGGAAGATGTGGGAAGCCTTAGCAATGTTATACGAAGGATCTTTCGAGCAGAAAAAGATGTACTTAGAGTAGAAACTGAGGATTATTTAGATGCATAAGGGGGAGAATATTGTTTTGTTCCTGTCTAGGCTTTAGGAAACTCATGATCAGCTAGCAGCCATGGGGTCCACACCTCAGCCTATCACGATGGTAATACTAGCCCTCAACGCAGTCACAAAAGAATGGCAGGTTTTTGTCCAGAGAAACCTTGCCAAGATGAGAATATATTTGGGTTGCTCTTCAGCAAGAAGAGCTAAGGAGTGACCTAGTCAAGTGGAAACTTGATTCCAGTAGTGGCAGTAGGTCGAAGGAAAAGGAGGAGAAGGAAAATGCAGCCCTTGCATCCAATGGGCAGCAGGAGCAACAGATACAAAAGAAAGACATCTCAAAGATTAAATTCTTCAAGCCTGGTGAACTTGGTCACTACGCAACGTAGTGTCCTTTGAAGAAAAAGGACAATGAAGAGAAGCATTATCTGAAGGTTGCGCCCACAAATATCTATGAAGATGAGTATGCCATGAGTGCCCATGCATCTCCAGGAGGGAAATGGGGTGATATTTAACTACAAGTTCACAATAATTTCAGTTCGGCAAGATCCTTGAGGATTCCACCTCTTGGATCATGACCATGCTACGGGTGCCCAAGATCAGTAGTATCATGTTGAAGGAGTTCCAGTTGGTACAAAGGAACGTTGGAGCGACAAATGCAGTAGCTAGAGTGCTAAATCTGAGCAGCGCAATGTAGAGTTGCAGTAGTGTTGAAGCAATAGCAGCCCAGTGGTTCAGAAGGACAACGTGGAACTAGCAGTAGTCATAGTTTTATCATCAATATTTATCCATACTAAACACGTGTTCAGATTCTTGGATTTTTTTCAGTTGCTTCTCTCAGCAACTAAGTTGCAGTGTAGAGTTAGTAGTGGCAGTGCTAGTAGTAGATGAAACATATGAGAGAGAGTTGTAGTACGGATGTAATGTTGATCGCGGCAGCGTCAGCAGCAGTAAATTTGCAACAACAGCACAGTATTTGGTGTACATCATGTCAGACATCAATAGCAGAGGGGGAGATGCTTTAGAGTCAGAGCAGTGTGCAGCAAGGCATATTTTCTATAGCACATTCCTTGCTAAGAGGGAGTGTTGATTTGGGGTAGCATCATATGTGCTCTAAGCCTCAAACTTTGTGGAGAGGCTTAGACACATGTATTCCATATAACCCACAAATTATTTGGGTAAATTCCACCCGGATTGTATCTTATTAAGAAAAATAATTATTTTGAAATGGCCCTAAGTCTAAACTTAGGAAACTAAAATAATTAAAGTGAATTAATAGAATATGGGTGTGAATGTTCTAGAAAAAGCAGATCAAGTCAAAATTCAATCTTAGTCATTGATTGGAGATCTAATCTCGCTCGTTGAAGTATCAACGATAAGACTATAAAGAAGGCTTGAGGGTCATTTTCAAAAATACACCGAGAGATCAAAAGATTGAATTTTCTGAAGTGAGCGCCAATGCTCAAAGGAAAACTTTGATTCATAGATTCTCATGCAGTTGATAGGCAGAGATAGTTTTGGTCGAAGAATCTTCTCTAGGGCTAAGAATACTCAGGAGACAGGTAGAGAAAGATTCATAGAGGAAGCGTAATGCCCAGAGAGGGTGACACATGGCCACGAAGGCCACATGCAGAGGCAACGAAGTCTTCCTGAGTAGCAGTCTAAGATTTTGTTGAGAGATCGGGATTATAAGCTGAAAGGGCTATAATCGAGTTTCCTAAGAACATATAAATCCATAAAATGAGGTGACACAATCCTCAAGAGTTCCCCATGCAGTCCCTTGTAATTACTGCACAGAGGCAGCATAGAGGGTGTTGGGGGTTCTTCATTTCAACTACCGGATCAACCGGGACTTTCAGTGTAGAGTGAGGTAATCTCACTAATTTCTTCTATCAAGAAATATTATCTATACTGGATAGACAGAAAGGCATCCAAAGATTGTATTCATAAATAAATGATGCTCAATAATAAAACCCTCAGATCTATTTCACTTTTTTTCCTGCATTGGGTTTTTCTGGGGATGTTTGCCCAAAAACAACAGTATCCTGTGTGATATTCTTTTCTTTTGCTCAGTTTCTTGTTTCAGCATATTAATTTAATTAAGTGAAGGTTTCTTCAGTAATTTTCTTCAGTATTTACAGAATAAATCCGTAGATAACTTTTTAATGTAATTTACAAGTAGGTGAAGTAAATTCAGTTGGTTGTAGTAGGATTCCGGACTTGGAATTTTCACAAAAATCAAGGTCAGTTATTTCAAGCTATTTTTAGTTAAACTATTTCTAACTGTTGGAGGGACTAGTGGAAGGCCAATTGTGCAGTGGGACTGTGTTATGAATAAAATAATATAAATAATGTAAACAATAAATAATATAATTACACCGAAGGCATTTTTTATTATGAGGTTCTATTTTGTGACATTATAGAGATTCGTCGTCTTCAATACAATCTCTAACATGTGTCACCTAATGCGCATTTAAGTTTTAATTGCATTCATAGTTGGCGTCCTCCTCATGATGCTTACTCTCACATTTCTTCTCCTCCTCCTTGCCACCAATGGCCACCAGCAAGGGACGCAACGACATCTCTTCCAGCTTTGGCGCTCCGGGGCACCAAGAGTTGTTGAATGGATGATCTCTATTGCTGCCCAGTGGAAGAGTCAACCACCAAAAAGTGTCGCTCAGCTCCAAACTAAGAACCGTGTCGCGTGGGAACTCACTCTCTAACCATGTGCATTTCCCGGAGCCAAAGAAGGGTTGCACCAATATTTACCCTCTAAATTTGATGGGGCTCCACGCTTCCACACCACCACGTAGCGCGAAAACTTTATGTTCAATGTTGCCACCAGCACTACCTCCCATCAGATAGACCGCAGAAAGGTATGCGTAGGACTGGATCCACGGGTCGTGTTTGAAGTCTTCTCCATCTCTCGCATGTGAGATAACCCATTTCAGTGTCATGATACAGTTGTTGTAAGCAGCAGGGAGGCGATGCTCTGGAGCTAATCGGTAAGCCACGGAGACAAATACCTCACCTATAGTTACCGACAATTTGAGAGAGAAGTTGTGAAAATCCAATATGGCAGGAGAGCCGAGACAGAAGCCGCCACTGTGGAAATATACTATTAGCAGGAGGCGGCGGTTCTTTATTTTTTGTTGGAGGTGGGAAGAAGGAAAGTAGAGTCGAACCCACAATCCCATCTTCTCGTTCAACACAACATATTTACTGGCAACCCCACCTTCTCCTTGCAGAGAAGCCTGGATGAACATCTGAGGATCCTCCACACGAAAAATGGTGCTATCTCTGTACACCTTGAGTATACCACTCGCATTAATGAGGAAGAGAAACATTAATGCCAGAGACGAAATAGGTTCATCTCTTCTGGCCGCCAAACCTAGGGTTTCATGAGTCAACTGTGCGGTAGTGGAATCACTTCCTGTGTTAAAATTACCATCCCATAATTACATGGAGGAGGGGCTAGAATGCATGGTTTGTCTCAACATGTTTTTGATTCCCCGAATGGCCTGAAGGAGGGGCTATAATGGGCGGTTTGTCTCAGCATGTTACAGCAGTTGGATATCTTGAGAGTTCTCCCCAAATGCAAACACGTGTTTCATGTGGACTGCGTGAATACATGGCTCAATGCCCGCTCCACTTGCCTTTTGTGCCCTCATAGGTTGAAGCCAACCAATCTGTCTTAATGGATGTGAAGTTACTACAAATATATTACCATGAAAGAACACCCTGTTAAGCACCTCAATGTCATCGATTTTCTCTGGGCTCTCAGAATTGTTTGTCCAACCAATCTGGCACTACCCTTTGGAATACAATTTGAACGCTCTGCAACTTACATTACTATCCCAATTAAACCTTCATGCTATGTACATTGGACTGTGTCTTCCATGTAAAGGCATGCATCAGATCGCATTCTGAGACTCTGAATCACAAACAGAATTTTCTTCCAACCAGTTTCAAGATGTCAATCTACGGATTTCACAACAGGCCCCATGAAACTTGAAAGTGCAACTACCATTTGACAATTCGAAACTTAAATTTCCATGAGGGAAATTTGAAGTGAAATTCCCACCCTCTTCATACATTGATGCAACATTGTCACCAGTTGAGCCATCTGTGCCTTAGGATGGACGACTATCTTAAGTGCAGTAAAATTTTCTTCGCTCAAATTCTTGTTCGCTGAGTAGCAATTAGGCTTCCTAAGCACAAACAATATGTATTTGGGTTATGGTGAGACAGGAATAGAAAAAGAAGATAAATTGACTGGGAAGAATGTGATGCAGCCAAAGCTGCAATTACCCACATTCTACATATAAAATGCTTTTTCAACTTAAAACCCCAATTAAATCTCAGGCAGGGGTAACTCTAGTGCGGAAGCTTTTTCCTTTTTATACCCTATGGTTATGAACCATATAATAAAACCCACTTTGTGGAAGTTTGGTTGTAAACCATATATACGATTTCTAATTTCCTATAAGATTCCAAAGCGCCAATATAATATTTTATCCAGACCATGTGGAATCATTCCATACTTTATTTTAAAAACCCAATATTAACATAAATATTTGTTTGGGTCCCCACCTTAATTTCGTCCCGCACATCCACCATATCCTTCAAAGTTTAGACTTTGGGTTAAAACTCGGAAATTTTCAAAACTCAAACCTCTGGACCCACCTTACCTTATGGAGATTTTATGATGTTGGTTTTAATTTCCCTTTGTTCCACTTCTTTCTATTATAAAAATTTTATAATAGAATTAAACATAAATCTTACCATTCGGCACCACAGCACACTTACCAATGATACGGGCCCATAGCATTTACCCTTAGACGTTCGACCGTTGATCATTCCAAACTTCTCAGCATCTACCCTTTATTAATCGGACGGTTGACGCATTACCTTTCCCAATCTGACGATGTTCACATTCCAAGCCTCAACAACTTGTGCAGACGATTACCATGCGATAAAAGTTGTTTTGGGATGCCACACGTCACTCATTGGAGTGTATCGCGTTCCCTCGGCAAAATACCTCTTACCTCTTAATTGCTACGCAAAAACCATTAATGGTTTTCCGAATCCGCTTTCACTGTTTCATTGTATAGTTCTACCATTACTCATGGTTCTGCCTTGACTCACCCATTGTGCTGAACTTTAACTCAAGGTTCCAAAAGTGTGTGGTTTCACTGTTCAACCTGCTTCTCGGTTCCAAAATGTAAAATCATGTCCAACTCATTCACTTGAAATTTTCTGCCAATAAACATTAATATATATTCGACCTATGTTTTATTACTCCATCATTTGGGTTAAAACCCAACATATCAACATAGTCTTTTATTCGGCCTTCAACATGTTATTTCATTTCCTCCACAAGTTCGACTTTGATAAAGTTTATCAAAGGTATCAACATATATAAACATTCTCAGCCATTCATTAATTCAAGATTATTCGATTGGGAATTTTACTACACATAATCATACAAAGATTTCTCAAGGCATAGCAGAATAAAACAAATCACACTGCAATCAAATATTCATTTATCATGAATTATACAAATACCATCAAACCCTTTTTACAATCAGTACTTTGGCCTGATATGCCCTTACATGGCCTTTCTCCTCTTTTCTGTCAAAGCCCGTAGGCTTTAAAATAAAATTCCTTTTACCATCTATATCACTCTCGTCTCTCTGTCCTCTAATGCTTCAAAAGCTCACAATTTATAAAAGAAAGGATTCATGAACCATTTTAGTTCAAATCCAAAAATCTCTCACTGTCTCCTAAATTATCTATTCAGCTCCTCTTTTTATTAAACAGAATCCTAGATTAGATTTCTAAATCCCTCAAATCCTCAATATTCCTAGGATTCCTTACTCATCTCTAAGATTTTACAACTCATGAGATATTCTCCATAAATCAATTTACAATTAATTCCCTCAAACTCAACTAAACTTCGGAAAATAATTAAAATAATTAAGGGAACCCACTCCCTTTAGTAAATGAGAAATAAGACTCATGGGTCTTATAAGTTTTGAAGAATTCCCCTGCATCAAACTCCCTAGGTTGAAAATATTCATGGAATCCTGTTCATGAATCACCGAACTGCTTCTGCTGTAAACTTCATCAAATTTCATCTTCCAATTGGTTGTCTGTCCTCTTTCAATTGCAGGTGCATTTTTTGCCTTCTCTCTTTCTCCTGGATGCCAAATTCTGTATTGTGAATGTCCTTTTGCTCTGCTATCATAATCATCTCTTCTGCATAATGTTTGGATGTTGATATCCTACATAAACAACTTCTCAAATAATATAAATTTTTGCTCCCTGGTCTGTTGTTGTCTTGCCACTATCTCAATAAAATTGAGTTCCAACTTTATGTATTTTTTCATGTCCTGTACCTGACTGTTCATTCTAATTCTTGACCTGATCACCAGCATTTTTTTTCTGTCTCCAAACCAATTCCTTTATGTTGTCCTGTACATTCTTCCATCTTTCATTGACTTGCTGATTTTGACAAATTCTTATGCTTACCATCTTTGTAATTTCCACCATCCACTTATCCAACAATTGAAGTAGCATCTTTCCAATCTCAAAAGAAGATTGTTTCTTGTTTGATACAAGAACATATAACTTCTCAACTACATATTTTCCATCAGCTGCAAATAATTCAGTTATTGAGCTTGGTTCAAATACCTCCATATCTACATAAAATATGACTGAATTGTTCATCCAAATTTTTAATTGCAAACTCAAGATAAAATCTTGACATTCAAACCTCCTTTGGATTAAAAAAATATATATTTGTGGATTGTACTTTCACATCCTCTGCAACCTTCTTTCTCTTCTACATTGACTTGTTTAAGACCTATGTCAACTCTCCTTCCTTCATCCTGAACTTTTAAATCAATCAGCTGCTTACTATCATATTCTGGTTTCCACAAGGAAAATTGACTTTCTGCATTTTCAGAATTTACATATTTCTTCATGTTTGCATAAACAAACATATCTCCAAGGGAATTTTATCCTTCATCCTGGAAAACACATTCAAAAATTAATAATTCAAAATTAAAAAATGCATTCCAACAATTCTACTCCATAATTTCTCTAATTTGTCATCCTCTTGATGTGCATAGGACATTTCAAAAATTTTATATCTTCCTCCATATTGCCTTGTCTTGAAAAAGTCTGCTTTGTCTTCACTTTTCTCTGAATGCTCCATAATTTCAAAATTCTATTCTCTGTTCTTCTCTTTAGCCTTCCTTCCTTTCAAACTTATTTTCATTCTTTCTTCTTCTCCCTTGCAAATCTGTAAGTTACTAAATTGTCTTTTCCATGCCTCTTCCTTTTCAATCAAAATCTGCCAGTCTCTAATCCTCTTTGTTTCTTTACATGAAACAAAATCATATGCAATAGATTTTTCCTTCCATAATAAAGTTCCTTTTAGAATAAAAATTACTGTTAACATCATGAATATCAATTTCCAATTAAACCCTTTGTTGCTCACTGTAGATGCATCATTCATGAAAGCATCCTTACCTCCATCCTCTAAAATTGCCTGTCTCTCACCAGTTTGTTGATTACATTTACCTTTATTCTTTTTAAAAGTTGTACAAGTAACATTGTCTTCAAACTTCTGTTGTGCATCAACCTTTTCCAATTGATCCTTATGTTCTTGATTTTCTTCTTTTTCTCTCCTCTTTATAGCCTTTTCTGGACTAGCTATACCTTCTTGGACTAAATTCTTCTTATAAATATCTGCTCTACCATCTTCCATAGTATAACCTTTAGTAAGATCCTTTTCCATTAATGCTCCATTATGCTCTTCCAAGACAATTTTTTGTCCATTAACTATCAATACAAGTCCATAATTTTTTAGTAAAAATGAAAGAGATAATCCCATTACCTCAAATGGTTGCATTGTACACATACTTTTGGTTGTTCCTGTCATAAGGCTATCTTCATTCCTCTCTTTGGCTTCTTCTTTTGCAATCTGAAATTTCCTTTTGTCTTCATACTATTTGTCATTCCTTTTCCAAATCTCATTAGATTCATCACCTCCATCTTTCATGGTATCTTTCAACATTTTCCTTTCTTAAGTGTCCTTGAACACATTTTCAATCAAGAACTGTTCCATTACAGTCACTTCTTCTAAAATCTTCATTTCTTTAGCAACCTACATAAACATATCTTGTAAAGATTGTTCATCACCTGCATACATACAAAAATCATCAGTTTCAAAAATACTAGGCTCCTCTTTCTTTGATGTCTCAATCATCACATCTCTCTGTTGATTCGAACTTGTCCAACAGTTCGGAAATTCATCAATGATTCCTTCCATTACAGTCACTTCTTCTAACATCTTCATTTCTTCAACAACCTGCATAAACATATCTTGTAAAGAGTGTTCATCACCTGCATACATACAAAAATCATCAGTTTCAAAAATACTAGGCTCCTCTTTCTTTGATGTCTCAATCGTCACATCTCTATGTTGATCCGAACTTGTCCAAAAGTTCAGAAATTCATCAATAATCTTCTTGCTCAAGTATATAATAGTCATATTCCATCTCTAAATCAATTGTTTTGAGTTCCTCTCTTAATCTAATATACATTCTTCTGTTTATCTGCTTTTGCAACAGCTTCCATTTAATCTTCTTTCTTCTCATAGTCCAACCATAACTTTGGTCCTTCATACTCTTCTCAAGCAGCACTATTATTGCATCAACACTTGCTTTCAATTCTGCAATTTCTCTGTCAAATACTTCTTGACTCATTTTCTTACCTTTGTCATTTTCCTTGGCATCTTTCTTTCTTCTATTATGGCTTCTCTCTGAACCCCTATTATGACTATCAGTAGTTACTTTCTTCTCCATCTCTATGAGCTCCTCACTCACTATGAGTTGCACTAAGCCTCTGCAACAGCAAGTCCTCCTTACTGACACTTACCTCACCAATCACCTCTCTGGACTTGGTCTTTTGGTAAGCACTAGTTCTCTATTTCTAGAACCTCTTGAGAATTCTTCTTCTGCTCTTCCTAGGCTTATATCCTCCACTCACCTTCTCTTGAGAACATTTCAGCTGTTCTCCCTATCCAAACTTTAGCTGGAATATTTAGGTTCACTACCACTAACACAACTCTTCTCTTTCTTTACACAGCCTTCTACTGTGTGTTGTTGCTATCATTTATTTCTTATAGAAACAATTCAAATGAAACCAACATCAAAATATGGCTCATACCTGAGAGATATTCAAATGATTGATCTCTTTGAGCTTCCACTGGCTTGGACAATACACATGCTGCTTTACTTTTCACTGTATGCACTTCAATTCTTCTATCAACTAATTTCCCTTCTTTCTGAGTACATCCATATTCACTTCTTACAATATCTCTGCTGCAATTTCTTCATTCATTTCTTTGTCACAGCTACTTGGCTGAAACTTCTGTTGCTGCTTTCATCACATACAGATATCATTAAAATTCTGCAAATTTTTTACCTGATTCTATCTTCCTCAAGTATTTTTCACAATCTGCCTTTGCTGAAATGATAAAGGTTTCATTGTATGCAATATTTCAAAATTCATCTTTGCATACAATCTCTTCTGTCCTGTGCTTCCTCTTTATTGGATCCATAAAAATGAAAATCATAAAGATGCTGAGAATAAAATACAATCTTTTTCAATCAATTCCACAGAGCATTAGTCTAGCTCTGATACCACTTGATGCAACCAAAGCTGCAATTACCCACATTCTACATATAAAATGCTTTTTCAACTTAAAACCCCAATTAAATCTCAGGCAGGGGTAACTCTAGTGCGAAAGCTTTTTCCTTTTTATATCCTATGGTTATGAACCATATAATAAAACCCACTTTGTGGAATTTTAGTTATAAACCATATATACGATTTCTGCTTTGTTATAAGATTCCAAAGCGCCAATATAATATTTTATCCGGACCATGTGGAATCATTCCATACTTTATTTTAAAAACCCAATATCAACATAAATATTTGTTCGGGTCCCCACACCTTCATTTCATCCCACACATCCACCATATCCTTCAAATTTTAGACTTTGGGTTAAAACTCGGAAAATGTCAAAACTCAAACCTCTGGACCCACCTTACCTTATGGAGATTTGATGACGTTGGTTTTAATTTCCCTTTGTTCTGCTTAGTTCTATTATAAGAATTTTATAATATAATTAAACATAAATCTTACCATTCGGCACCACAGCACAGTTACCAATGATACGGGCCCACAACATTTACCCTTAGACGTTCAACCATTGATCATTCTAAACTTCTCAGCATCTACCCTTTATTAATCGGACGGTTGACGCATGACCTTTCCCAATTCGACGATGTTCGCATTCCAAGCCTCAACAAATTGTGCGGACGATTACCATGCGATAAAAGTTGTTTTTGGATGCCACGCATCACTCATTGGAGTGTATTGCGTTCCCTCGGAAAAATACCACTTACCTCTTAATTGCTACGTGAAAACCATTAATGGTTTTCCAAATCTGCTTTCACTGTTTCATCACATAGTTCCACCATTACTCATGGTTCCGCCTTGACTCAACCACTATGCTAAACTTTAACTCATGGTTCCAAAAGTGTGTGGTTCCGATGTTCAACCTACTTCACAGTTCCAAAATGTAAAATCATGTCCGGCTCATTCACTTGAAATCCGCTACCAATAAACATTAATATATAATCGACCTATGTTTTAATACTCCATCCTTTGGGTTAAAACCCAACATATCAACATAATATTTTATTCATCCTTCAACGTGTTATTTCATTTCCTCCACATGTTCGACTTTGATAAAGTTTATCAAAGGTATCAACATACATAAACGTTCTCAGGCATTCATTAATTCAATATTATTCTATTGCGAATTTTACCACACAGAATCATACATAGATTTCTCAAGGCATAGCAGAATAAAAAAAATCACACTGCAATCAAATCTTCATTTATCATGAATTATACAAATACCATCAAACCCTTTTTACAGTCAGGATTTTGGCCTGATATGCTCTTACATGGCCTTTCTCCTCTTTTCTATCAAAGCCCGTAGGCTTTACAATAAAATTCCTTCTACCATCTATATCACTCTCGTCTCTCTGTCCTCTAATGCTTCAAAAGCTCACAATTTATAAAAGAAAGGATTCATAAACCATTTTAGTTCAAATCCAAAAATCTCTCACTATCTCCTAAATTATCTATTCAGCTCCTCTTTTTATTAAACAGAATCCTAGATTAGATTTCTAAATCCCTCAAATCCTCACTATTCCTAGGATTCCTTACTTATCCCTAAGATTTTACAACTCACAAGATATTATCCATAAATCAATTTACAATTTAATTTTTCCCAAACTCAACTAAACTTAGGAAAATAATTAAGGGAACCCACTCCCTTTAGTAAATGAGAAATAAGACTCATGGGTTTTATAAGCTTTGAAGAATGCTCCTGCATCAGAATGTTGTAGGAGTTTTAAGTGCTTCATTTGGTCAAGAAGAGAATGCTTCCTTGGAATAAAATCTTGATCGGGAATGCTCTGATTTGGTCAAAAAAACTAACTCCTTTGCAAGAAAAAATGACTGCTTTGCAAGAAAAAAAAATGGAATGAATCTGCTTTAGTTAGTCAAAAATATTTTGAATGAATAGGCTTTAGTTAGTCTTCAATATAAGCTCGATGTAATCCTCAATACTGAATCTGAGGGTGCAGAATTTCTCAAGGTATCGGAGGATGTAACAAATGCAACAATAGTTGATGAACTTAAAATTAATAGTAGTCCTTTAATGAATGTAGAATCAGCTTCTCTTTCTGATTCTGAAAGTAAAATTTGTGTTATTAAAGTAGAGTTGGAACCTGCTATTTCCAGTGTTGTCAACTTTGTACAATGTATAACTCAACAGCCTAGAAATACACAACTCATAGCTTTTGAAGTTCATAGGCTAGATGCCAGAATTCCGAAATTTTTTGATCGGTTTTCAGTTAAACGGATGAGTAGAGAAAAAATTAATTGATCTTGAAACCGATTATAGCTCTAGATGACGTTGTTGAATCCAAGGGTACAATGTAGCTCAATGGTTGCGAACAAAGAGAAATGACGATTACAATGAGAATGGGAAGAGATAATTGAATATGAATTGAAGTGTTTGTATTTTGATGTTGAATTTATTTTGGGAATATATTTTAAAGGTATCTGTATTTTGAATATTTCAAAATTCAATGGTTAGCAACAAGGTCAACTAAACAAATTTACCTTACTAATATTAGTAAGATCTAAAATATTTCCTAAATCTAAGATTGAAATAAGAATGTTGGTTTAACTCCATCGCCCCTCGCCGTCATTTTAACGTTGTTAGTGTTCCCTTTGCACCCATGTGAAAATTCTAGTATAAATAATGTAAAAAATAAATAATGATTAATTAGCTAATATTTATTGATGAAGAGGAATTTATAAATGAGACATCACCTTCCATGAAGAGGCACCTTCCTAGTATATAAGCATGCCCCTCACTCTCAATTGTATCATAATTCTTCATACATTTTATATATATAATAATATGTGTATCCTCATTGATATTTTCATATTCCAAGCCTTCTGGAGTATTTGACTTAAGGTATGAACTTTGTTCATTCCATTTGATATCAGAGAAATTCAATCCTCTGGTCGCTCCATTGCTGCACAGAGCCATGCTCTCCGATCCAAGCCCTTGGCCACCAAGGTTCGTCAACATTATTGACATTAATATTAAAGTGTTTCACTGCACTTTGGAGTTCTACATTGTTGAGTTCGTCATAACCCCTTGGCCATTTTTTAAAGGAATAAATAAATAAAAAGAGAATTTTAAAAAAAATTATAAAAATGACTTATACTAATTTATAAATAATAATAATAATAATTAAAAAAAATTGGAATACAAAAAATAAAAGGATGATTTAAGAAGAAGAAAAAAAAAATATTAAAAAAAAAAAAAAAAATATTTTAAAAATTAAAGAAAAAGAAGTTTTTAAATAAAAGAAAAAAAACAACTTGCTTGGGTAGACTACACCACCGTAACCCGCCTACAACCGCCACCACTTACTTGAAGCAACCTCCTCCAAATGCCACTGAGCCATAAGACGTCAAGTGCCAGCGTTGACTAAACAACCAAACCTTCTTGCACACCCAGCAGCTGGAGCCGCCCACCGTAGTTAGACTCGACATCGCTCGCAGTGTCATCGACGCTGCTCCATCCATCCCTGGCCAGTGTGCCGCAAAACCAACTATTTTGTCACCCCTCGGTTTGGCGTCATCCCTATCCCCCTTAACTTCCAACCGTATATAACAGTTGACCCTTTCCCTGTTGCCATCGATTTCCACAATCACCTACTAGCTACACACCCACTACTTTTCTAATTTTGTCACTTCCTCTTAGCGGTCTTAGTTCCACCACCGTTATACATTGTTCGCCTCATTTTCCCTCACAACTTACAAAACGAACCACTTGTTAAGATATAACTGCAACGATTATGTGGAATATATCACAAAAAAATTAAATTGTGACAGAGTTCGAGCCACAAAGGGGCGTATCCTTCAAAAGAATAACATAATCATTGAGAATTAGTAATTAATTAGAATGAATGAATGAATGAAATTTTAACGTCCACGAGACTAAAAATAGCCTATGGCACTATGGGTTCCCTGTTTTCGCCTTTTTCATTTCATTCCTCTTCTTGTTCAAATTGATGATGAGTTGGCCCAACCTTCTAACTATCTCATAGTTGAAAAGATAATGCCAAGAAACTAATGATAACATATTCCCATAACTTTTTTTGATGTCTTTGAACGCGTCACATTCAAAAATGAAATGTTTTTCTGATTCCACTACTCCAGACGTGCAAAATGTACACACTCATTCTTCCCAAGCTTCTTTAGGCCTTTTCCACTGCCTTGTTTCACATCGAAGATGATGCGAGTTGGTTCTTAATTGAGCAATAATAACCTTTTCTTTCCATGGAATGGTAGCTCCAATGTACTCTTTTTTTTTGCATATCGTACATAGGGTTTAATTCTTCGATGTAGTACTTCTTCTTTCTACCCAACTCTTTTCCCCTGTTAAGTCCCTATATTAATAGTGTATTCCCTTATTATGTTAGTGTAGCCCCCCTTATTGTTATTTTTGTACCCCTGTAACCCCCATATTGTTATAATTGTGCCCTTACACTATTATTGTTAGGTCGGCTAGGGTTACATTGCGACCCCACTAGGATTACATTGTGGCCCCATGGACTCCTATATATAGAAAGGAGGTTTTTTCATTTGTATCATCCAAGAATTTTTCATTCATGTAATGTATTTGAGGTTTCCCCCTCGAAGTGGCTTATTTCTAAGGCGTTGATATCTCTTTTCTTCTATTTTTGGAGTTGGTTTCACAACATTTGGTATCAGAGCTTTGGATTCTAGAGTTTCGCTGCTCCAAACCAGTCATCGTGGAATTTTCGCTACAACTGTTTTTCTACAAATTTTCAGAAGCTAAAAATTTTATAATTTGAAGCTGAAATCCGAAGGAATAGCATCGCAAAATTTCAGAGCTTGGTTCGCAACATTTGCAGAGATATGATCTGTGGAAGTCAGGGATTTTTGTAGGCTCCTCAATTCACCTAAACAAGTCATCGCGGAATTGTCGCTATAACTTTTCTTCTACGAAGGTTCAGAAGCTGAAATTTTTAGAGTACGAAGCCGAAATCCTAAGGAACATTTTCAAAAAAATTCATATCTTTTTTCACAATATTTTTGGATATATGGTCTTTGGAAGTTAGGTCTTTTGCAGGCTCCCGAATTTCATCTCAAAGAGGTGATCATGGAAAAATATTCATAACTCTCTCTCTAAGCATCGGATTGGAATTCTATAAAAAATGGCCACAAGTACACAGACTTTAGTTTCCTTTCTATCAATTTCAGAGCCGAAGGAGGAAACAATTACACGTGGTAAGTCATACAAGTTCTCTCTACTGAACCAGTCCTTAATTAGGTCATCGTAAGATATTGGGCACAACTTTTCCTTCAAGAATCTAAATTAGTTAAGACCTGTGGCATTCGAAAGAGAATTCAGAGGGCTACCTCAGTGCTGAATTTCAGATATTGAAGATCCGAAATCATAGAGATAATTTAGTTTCAATATAGAGCTCCTCAAAAGCAAGAAAAAGGTGTGTATTTTTTTTTGAATTGCATAAGTCTTGTGTAAAAAAAAAAAAAATTTTGAAGTGATTCCAAGGGCCTATTGAGCATATATTTTAGTATTGGGTTTTGAAATGCCTCCTAAAAATAACTCCATACCCATTAAGCCCTCAAAAAGCTATACTATGATGCATGAAGAAGAAGAATTGCAGTATGAGATATCAAAATTATGGTACCAAGTGCAACAAGTTTTGATCTTACGAAGAGCAACTGAAGATGACATAGATGGTTTAAAAGAAGAAATGGAGGCTAAGTTGGATGGTTTGAAGGATCAAATAATAGCTAATATGGATGGTAAATTATTGGAAGATCAAATCGAGCATCAACAACAAGTTCTCCAACTCTCAAAGGATAACCTAACTTTGGTGCCGAATCTAATGAAACAACAAGAAGATCAACATCACATCGAAAGAAGTTATGAAGCAGCCATAGAAACGAGAACTCGACAAGTATGATCAATTTCAGATTATCTCAGAAAGTGGAAGAACTTTCCTATAGAATATTCCACATGGGAGGATGAGAATTTTATACAGAAGCATCAAGAAATAATCACGCGTTGAGGACAACACTTGTTTGAAGGAGAGGGGCATGTTAAGTCCCTATATTAATAGTGTAGTCCCTTATTATGTTAGTGTAGCCCCCATTATTGTTATTTTTTTACCCCTGTAACCCCCATATTGTTATAATTGTGCCCTTACATTATTATTGTTAGGTCATCTAGGGTTACATTGTGGCCCCACTAGGATTACATTGTGGCCCCATGGACTCCCATATATAGAAAGGAGGTTTTGTCATTTGTATCATCCAAGAATTGTTCATTCATGCAATGTATTGGAGGTTTCCCCCTCGAAGTGGCTTATTTATAAGGCGTTGATATCTCTTTTCTTCTATTTTTGGAGTTGGTTTCACAAAATCCCCATACCTGTTTACGAAATTTATCCATAACAAAATTCTTTAGCTCTTTGCTATTTGTGGGACAATCATTGAGGTAGATATTCCATTTTTGCATCCATGTGTAGTTTTGTCTCATCCATGTTTTATTTCTTTCACTCATGCCTTCCTTGAAGACAAAATTAGGCCATCTACCTACTCCCATTTGATCAATTATTTTTAGATATCTTATGAGCTGCACCATAGCAATTGCTTCGATGGGAATTTCTCCTGTTTCACTCAACATTATCTCATATGGTACCGAACTTTTTATTTTGAACTTGCTCATGATCAAACGTTTTTGGATTTTCTCAATTTTCTTCCATTTTGAGATAGGGGTGCTGCTAGCCCACAATTCACACCCATATAGCATCACTGGACAAACTAGGAGTCCAAAAAGCACTTTAATCATTTTCCAATCCCATAAATATGCTTCTCTGCATCTGTTTTGAAGAGCATGCAATGCTTTCCACCCTCCTAAGATTCTCTTCTTTCTTCATTCCTCCCAATTAAGTTTGTTGTTGAAATCGATCTCGCGGTATTTGTACTCATTTACTTCAAGAGTGTCGCCTTCAAATAAGAACGTATGTTGACTTTTCTTCTTTTTCTTAGAGAAAATCATTATATTGGTCATGTTAATATTGACTTGCATCCCCACTGCCCTAAAAAATTTCTCAAGGGCATATAGGTGCATCTTCAATACATGGGCTGATTTAGAAATCAAAACAAGATCATCAACATATAAAAGAATCTTTATCACAAACCCCCCCAACCGAACACCATCCCCACCTTGCAAATTTATCCACTCTTTCAGTTTATCAATATATAAACCAAAAAGAGTAGGGGATAGCAGACACCCTTTCTTGACTCCATTGTCACTTCTAAATCTTTCTTAAATACCCGTTATGGTTCTAATTTCGACTTTCACCTCTTCATAAATTCTATGGAAAACAGCTCTATAATGAAGAGTAATTTCAAGTTCTTCCATTCTACGCCACAAATTATCTCTAGGGACTGTGTCAAAATCCTTTTTTAAGTCAACGAAACAGCAAAATACTTCTTCTTTATTCCCCCAAACATTTTCAATAATGTGTCTCAACGTGCTGTCGTGATCCACTATAGAATGCTTCAGCCTAAAACCTTCTTGTTCTTTGGCCCTCTTTTCTTTCACTTCTTCCCACTTACTGATTCTATTTTCTACCATGCTGCTAAAAATCTTTGCAAACAAAGGGTTGATCATAATGGTTCTATAATTGGACGGATTATTAATGTCTCCACTTTTAAAAAGGGGTATTGTTAGGCTAGTTGTCTAGTCTCTTGGGAATACTTGTTCAATGATTTTATTGAATATTTCCATGATGTAAGAGTGGTCCTTCCCCATTTTATATACTCTACTTGAAGTTCAACCAAGTCTTTTTCCTTTCCTATTTTCAGCTTTTTAATTCCAATCTCCACCTCCTGTAATGTGAAGAGCTTTGTAGTTGTGTTGAGCCCTGGGGGAGGCTCAACCTCTGATTCTTTCTCATAGAGTTGTATGGCATATTCAAACCATTGATTAGTTGTAATATTATTTTCGATTTTATTCTTCCTTGGTTGAAGTTCCTGCCAAAAATGTTTTTGGTTATTCTTGCCTAGATATATTAACTCTTCTCGCCTTGTTTGCATGAACTCAACTTTTTTCCTTTTTAATATATGCTTTTATAACTTCTCCTTGCCTACCTTTTTCAAGGTTCTCCTTGTCATTTTTGCATTCTTCATCAAACCAGGCATTTAGAGGAAAACAATTTGATTCTAATTTCCTATTTTTTGCTCTTTTGCACTTCTCAAGTGCCCTTTGAATTATATTTGTTAACTCATGATTTTTGAAGCTTTGGAAGCTTTTTTTCTCTTTCTGAATTAATCTCTCTAGCATTGTCTTGAAGATAGTACAATTTTCTTGTGTTGGAAAAAATTCTCCCCTTGGTAGTGATTGCCAAGAGCATTGGGTTTTTCTCTTATGCTGCCTTTCTTCTACCCATGATAACTTCATAGAAATTGGGTTATGGTCTGATTTTAAGTCCCAATTATGCTCTCCAATCTTAACTTCATCTATCTTTTCTATCAAGTTTTGTGAACAAATCACATAATCAACGACACTTGCCCCATTGTATGTGTTGTAGGTGAAGTTCCCAGAACTTTTCCATCTGTCCAGACCATTGCAAATAATTAAGTTGAAAGCCCCACATAGTGTAAGCAATTCCTCTCCAAAATAGTTGCTAACTTTTTCATCTTCTGAACATCTCACCCATTGGGGATTCTCCTCTTCAGTAAGACAAATAGGATTATGATCCTCTTTGAAACAAAGAATACTAGCTTGTTGATTGGTTGTTATAGCATTAAAATCGCCCACTAAAAGAACTTCTCCCTGCTGATAGTACGCAAAAATATCTTGCTTTAAAGCTACATACGGATCCTTGCTATCTATCCCCTTATTTTTGTAAGTTTTTGAGACTTGAGGGGAAAAATAGTATGCTGCAATTCTTATGTGATTCTCGTTCTCTAATATTTTGAACCATAAATATTGTTTGTTTTCATCTTCTTTCATCAACTGAATGTGACTACCTTCCTTTTCTTTCACTAAAACCAGTATTCCCCATAACCTTATAGGGCAGATAAAATATAGGACTTGTCCCATGCATTTCAATATAATATAGTTAAATTATAACAGCTCACATAGATTCCCACAGCATTATCGAATTGAAAACGCCTTCACCATCCTTATCGTACCAAAATATACTAGTTCTAAAATTATATTTGTGAACAGAATGAAAGTTTCCATTCTGTTGCCTTACACCATAACCGTATGGTTCAGGAGTCAAATTCTTTGTACAACCCTATCCGTGGTTTGTGCATTTTACCAACGGTCCTAGAAAAGGTAGCCACATCCATTAAGTGATTCGCTTAAAATTCTTAAAATACCTATAAATAAAAAATATATATTATACTTAATATATAGTGGAAGAAGGGAAAAACAAAAATTATAAGTATAACTATATACCAAGGTATATAAGGTACGCGTTCTAATTATTAAAATTTAAGAAGCTAGCATTATACCATCAAAAGTAAAAGGGTTATTTAAAAGAGAAGTGTAGAGTACTATATTATATAAAGGGATCCAAAAGGTAATTAGGTGGGCATACTTCATAAAGGAGGTGATATTATAAAAAATATTGACTAATCTCAATCCAAGTTATAAGGGGTGCATACTTCATAAAGGAGGTGATATTATAAAAAAAGGATTGACTAATCTCAATCCAAGTTATAAGAGGTTAGATCCGGAAAATATAAAATTTATTAAAGTATTAGAAGCTAAAAATAAAAGAAGGGAAAGGAAGTAATATATATATTCTCAAATTTCATAAAAAGGAAATAGTGCAATAGTTGAAGGGTATTAATATTAAAGGAAGGGTGAATTAGAAGAAAATTCATCTCGACAAGCAAAATGAAGCCTAATACGGAAATGAAGGCCAGAAGAATTTTAGAAACTTTACCCAGTTATGCTAAAGGGCTATTTAAAATTAAAGGAACTTTCACAGGAAAATATGTCACTATTGTTATCTAACCTGTTGAAGATAAAAATTATATAAACTCTAAAATTGCAAAATTGGTGATTCCTGGGTTAAATATAATCAAAAAATTAGAATTTTTCAACAAAAAACAATATGAAATAACTGATTTACAGTTAAACATTTGCGATTATACATTTTATATCTAAATTCTCAATTCAATCCTTACTTTTTGATGATAGTGACATTCAGATACAGAATTCTATATATCCACAGTCTTCATTTTTAGTCTGTGGATATTCCAAATTTTGTATCTGAAAATATACACCATAGGAACCTCCAATCTATCATTGGTAGACTAAAAATGAAGACTGTGGATATTCTGAATTCTGTATCTGAAAATCTACACCACAGAAACCTTCAATCTATCATTGGTATGACTAAAAATGAAGACTGTGGATATTCTGAATTCTGTATCTGAAAATCTACACCACAGAAACCTCCAATCTATCATTGGTAGACTAAAAATGAAGACTATGGATGTTCCGAATTCTGTATATGAAAATATACACCACAGAAACCTCCAATATATCATTGGTATGACTAAAAATGAATACTGTGGATATTCTGAATTCTGTATCTGAAAATATACACCACAGAAATCTCGAATCTATCGATAGTGACATTACGTTGGGCTCACCCTGGATGGAAACTCTAGGGTCCTTTATCCTAAATCCGAAAAAATGTTTTTGACAGTTTCCCATAGAAAGAAAAAAATAACACTATAGGACGTTACCTTGAAGCCAAATTCAGTGACGCCCAAAGACATACAAGAAATCTCAAAAGTAATTCTTCGAGAAAGTAAAAAGGGGATACAAAATATGCAAAGAGAAGTTGACAAGATCACCACTGACAACAGTGAAGAAATTTCTCGACTTAAAGACCATAGTGAAAAACTACTGACGCAAATTAAGAAGCTTAAGAAGGACAAAAAGTCATTAGAAAACAAGGTACAACAACTTATCAAGAAGGAATCATCAAATGTAGAAATTCAAGTTGACGAAAAAACAATCAATACCGATCCAGTCAATATTACAACTTAAGAAGAGGAAAAACTAGTTGAAGTAAAGATGTACTCAGAAGTTTGCAATTCCAACAACAAAAGATTCAAGTGAAGATCCATAAAGTAACCATTCAACTTCCATAACTATATGAAATTAGGTACTTCAAATAAATCAAGAAAATGACACAAAAGAGATAAGATAAAATAAAATCACTAGAATTCCTTATCAACATTTGAATTACGAAAGTAGACAACTCAATCAAGATACGTATTTAGAACAGAAACAAAAAAAATAATGTTTCAAAGAATACTGAAGTGTGCACAACTCAGTCCAGTGATAACAATTTATCACAAGTTTTCAGTAATCAAAAAAATTCAACAAAAGATTAATTTAGGATGGTTTGATCCCTTCTCAATGCGACAATTTTGTTTGTTACTTAGAGGATCATATCTACTTGTATCGAAAAATATCTGTCCCGAGACAAGAATACATTTGTAGCATAAAAAGAGATCAAGCAAAAGGTGTTCGTAGCAGAAAAAGAGATCAAACCCTGTCATCAACAAGATTTGAGGACAAAGCTTTCTGAGAGGAAGGCAATGTTATGAATAAAATAATATAAATAATGTAAACAAAAAATAATATAATATTAATAATGTAAACAATAAATAATTGTTAATTAGCTAATAGTTATTGATGAAGAGGCAAGTCTAAATGAGACATGACCTTCCATGAAGAGGCACCTACCTAGTATATAAGCATGTCCCTCACTTTCAATTATATCATCATTCTTCATACATTTTATATATAATAATATTTGTATCCTCATGGATGTTTTCATATTCCAAGTCTTCTGGAGTATTTTACTTAAGGTACGAACTTTGTTCGTTCCAGACTGTAGTCTAACTCAATGATCATCTAGTTAACTGGTCAATCAACCCAAAATAACTAGTGCATGCAGAGAATTTGAGTTCCTAGTTGTGGTGGATATTCCAAGGCAGTGTCACATCATTTTTAGACTATTCTTGAGTGTACACGTGTTTCATGCAGCCAAATGATCAAACTTGGGAATTTCACAATCCATTTTGGATAATTTCCTAAATAATATGGGCCTAATTTCTCAAAGAATTGAACAAGAATGTCAAACCAGGAGGTAACTCCACAAATCAGAATGTTTATTAAATGAGGAATGTGCATGTATTTATACATGGAGGTGAGGCTATTTGGATTCATCTCCCAATGACTCTTGGCCTTCCTTATTTCCTAATATTAAATAATATACAATATTGAATATTCTCACCCAACCCTAAGGATTAGGTGTCAACATTCCCCCCTTTAATCCGAAGGGATGTTGGTGAGCCTAAGCATCGATCTGAACTTTTCAAACTTTTCTCTTCCAAGTGCTTTGGTGAAGATATCAGCAGTTTGCTCATTTTTGGAACAATGATGTAGATGGATGGTTTTGGCCTGAACATGATGTCGAATTAGATGGTATTTTGTATTGATGTGCTTTGTTTGATCATGGAAATTTGGGTTCTTTGCCAACTTTATTGCAGAAGTGTTGTCGATCATGAGTGGTGTGGAATACATTTGTTTCATCTGCATATCTTCCAGGATTTTCCGGAGCCACACAATTTCCTTTGTTGCTTCAGCTGCTGCCACATATTCTTCCTTTGTCGTGGAATCTGCTGGAACTAACTGTTTGCGTTATCTCCATGATACAACTCCTAATCCAAGACTCATGGTGTAACCTGTAGTAGACACCCCTGTTTCCTTGTCGCCATCAAAATCTGAATCAGAGTATCCGATCAAGTTGAATTCGCCTACCTGCGTATATTTGAGTCCAAAGTCTTGAGTCCCCTTCAAGTACCTTAACACTCTTTTTGCAGCAGACCAATGTCCTTCACAAGGTTTTTGCATGAACCTTGAGAGGATTCCAACAACAAATGAAATGTCAGGTCTGGTGGTGGTCAAGTAGATAAGACTTCCTATAAGCTGTCTATACTTAGTTGCATCCTCTAATTCCTTCCCTTCAATAGATGTGAGCTTCAAGTTTTGTTCCATTGGAGTGGTTAAGGGATTGCATTCATCCATGCCAAACTTGTTCAAAAGATCTCTAATGTACTTGTTTTGAGAAAGAAATATATATTTAGGATGTTGAATTACTTCAATACCCATATAGTAATGAACATGACCCAAATCAGTCATTTCAAAACCTTTCTTCAATTCTTTCTTCATGGATGCAATATAGCTCTCATTGTTCCCTGTTATCAAAAGATCATCTACATACACCACAAGATATACAACTGTTTTTCCAACTTTCTTAACAAACAATGTTGCATCATCAAGATCAAAATGTTTGAAGTCAAGTTTCAGAAGATGCTCGGTTAATTTCTCATACCAGGCTCGTGGTGCTTGCTTGAGGCCATACAAGGATTTTACAAGTTTGCAAACTTTGTGTTCTTGACCCTTTACCACAAATCCTTCTGGCTGGGACATATAAACTTTCTCCTTTAGATATCCATTCAAAAATGTTGTTTTTACATCCATCTGATGGACTTTCCATCCATTCTGAGCTGCTAGGGCAAAGAGAGTCCGGATGGTGGTCCATTTTGTTGTGGGAGCAAAAGTTTCTTCATAATCGATTCCTTCTTTTTGTGCAAAACCTTTTGCCACAAGCCTGGCCTTGTGCTTGTCAAGTGAGCCATCTGTTTTATACTTGTTCTTGTAGACCCACTTACAGCCAATTGGTTTTGTTCCTAAAGGCGGATCAACCAGCTTCCAAGTGCCATTCTTTATCAAGGCATCATACTCCTTTTGCATCGCTTCTTTCCATTCATCATGAGAAGCGGCTTCTTTGAAGGAAGTTGGTTCATGATCTGTAGACAAACTCAATTCACAGCTATAAGCAATATCCATATCAACAGGAGAATCAGAATTATCTACATCACCTTCGATTTGTTGAGTGGAACTTCTTGTTCCTGTTTTTCCAACCTCATCAGGATGAACATTCTCCAGTGTCTTTGTCATCCATTTGGGAGGACCTTTCTGAGATGGCCCAGGCTACTCACTTGACTGAGTTGGGATTGATTCAAGATTCAATCTCCCAATTCTGTCAATCACATCATTCAATGTGTCATCCGTGGTTGTTTCTTCATGTGGGGAAGAGAGTGCTTCAGGACATGATTCCACAGTTTGATTCAATATCGGAATCCCCCCTTCAAGATGTGGAATCACATTATCAAATTCTTGGAAAGACTTTGCATGTGTGAATCTATCCAGGCGATCAAGTTGCCGCTCAAAAACCTTGTCACTCTTGGAAGATTCAAGAAATATGACATCTCTTGCTATTACAAACTTCTTATTTGTTTCATCATAGAGACGATATCCTTTGGAGGTATTGGAGTACCCCAAGAAGATACATTTTCGACTTCTAGCACCAAGTTTGTTCCTTTGACCCTTGGGTATCAAGGCATAATAGGTGGACCCAAAGACCCTGAAATGCTTTACCAAAGGAATGTGGCCATGCCATATTTCAAAAGGAGTTTTGTTTCTAATTTAACTTGAAGGACACCTATTCTTTATGTAAACAACACATAGAACTGCATCAGCCCAAAACATCAATTTTACATTCTTGAAAAATAACATGGAGCGAACCATATTTAAAATAGTTTTTTTCATTCTTTCAGCTACACCGTTCTATTGGGGATTATATGGCACAGTTGTTTGATGTTTGATTCCATGTTGACGAAGATAATTTTCAAATTCATTTGAAGTGTATTTTTTTCCAGTATCATTACGTAGAGAGCCAATATGAGTTTGTGCGTCATTTTCTATCCATGCATGAAAATTATTGAATGTTTGAAAAGCATCAGACTTATTCTTCAATAAGTAAATCCAACACATTCTAGTGTAGTCATCAATAAATGTCATCATGTATTTATTTCCATTTGCAGAAGCAATAGCCATAGGGCCACATAAATCTGAATGAACAAGCTCAAGTTTTCTATGTGCTCTGGAGTGTGAATCATGAAATGGTTGTTTGCTATGCTTTCCTAGAATACAAGCATCACATTCCTTAGGTTTTCTAGGAATTGTAGGCAGCCCATTAACACCATTTTTCTTCAACAAACGAAGGCTTTCATAGTTTAAGTGTCCAAATCTAGCATGCCATAAAAGACTTGATGGGAATGTACCTTCATCATGATGTGAACTGAATGCAAAGTTTTGAGCATGAGAAGATGAACCTTTCAGCTTCAAGAGTCTCTCTTCTTCTATTCCCTCCATGACAAGTGAATGATCTGATGCTTTTCTAACCTCTGCCTTGCCATCAAACAAGTGAATGGAGTGTCCTTGCTGGCGGATTTGGACCAGGGACAGCAATTTTCTCCTCAACTCAGGGAGGTATAGAACCTCATGTAGAATATGATCTGGAAGACCAAGCAGTTTAAGCCTGACTGTGCCAAGCCCTGATGGCTTGAGTTTGGATTTATCTGCGAAATGTACTGCTCCATCAACTTTGTCAGTGAATTCTTCAAAAAAATCTTTTCTAAAGGTCATGTGACATGTTGCTCCTGAATCTAGCAACCAATCATCTCTCCATGAAGTAAATGAAACATCAAATAAGTCTTCAGTTACTCCATTGTTACAATGTGCTAGAACATAATGAGCGGATTCAAGTTCTTTACCTTTGTCTTTCTCATTAGTTTTACCTTTGTCTTGATTTCTTTGCTGCTCAATTTTCTCCCAAGGTGTCCTGCATTTGGATGCATCATGTCCATCTTTATTGCAACGTGTGCAATGAAGATTGGATTTGTCAGATTGTCTGCCCCCCCCTTTCTGTGAAGTTTCTTCTTCCTCTTCCTCTTTTGCCACCTCTTCCTCTGGATGAATCTAGAGCATGACTCTTTTATCTATGTGCCAAGTATGCAGCCTCTTCAGAAGACGAAGGGACTGTCATCTTCCCGAAAGCTTTCTCTCTTTCTGCAAACTTTTTCTCAAGTGTATCAAAGGTGATATGCTCAAGGTTCCCACTTGCTTGCAAAGACTCAAGATAATGTGAGTAGGTCGGATATAATGCCTTAACATATGCTATGAGAGATATGTCCATTTTTACACCAGTGCTTTCAATGTCATGCATTATAGATCTTACTTCTGAAGATAAAGCAAGGGGATCATCATTCTTCATTTCAAGACTGAACAGCTTAATCATCAATTGAACATTTTCTAATTATGAATGTGAGTCATAGAGTTCTTTTAGCTTGCTCAAGGCCTCATATGCATTTGAGAATGATTAAATATGGCGACTCACCTCTTCATTTACGGAAGCTGAAATCAAGGCATAGGCCTTGCAGTTCTTGTTTTCCCAAATGGCGAGCTCTTTGTCTGAAGTGGGATTTGCTGGTGGATTTCCTTCTTGTCCTTCACAGATTCCTTTCCACAACTCATTAAAAATGAGTGTGTGTTTAATCTTCCAAGACCATTCAAGATAGCTCTCTTTGCTGGAGAGAACCACCCCAACAATAGATATGAGAGAATGCATTAGTTTGCTGGAAAAATTCTTTTGAAGAGGAAAAATTTTGCTAGAAAATCTTCAATTCTAGAAATTTGCTCAATTAAAGGGGACAAAAACTCTTGCTAAAAACACTGAATTCTGCACCAAAAAAAAATATATATATATTGTTTGGAGAAAAAGAATTATATGGGAACTGTATTGTGAATAGGAGGCGGTATTATGAATTGGTTTTGTAAATAGAATGCGACAGAAAGTATTATATGACAAAGCGATGCATAACAAAGAAGGGCGTTATTAATATGGCAGTGGTATTATATGACAGCGATGTATACAAAGGAGGGGCGCTGTTAATATTATGAGGCGCGGTATTGAGTGAATAATCAAAGGGTGGTGGGCGGTATTATATGGAATGGTATATGAATGGGAAGTGTTGTGAATTGAATATAGTGGGGAGGGGGCGGTATAAAATAAGACAGACTTGAACGAATGGTATGACGGGTGGCGTTATGAATGATGAAGTGGTTTTGTAAATGGAGTGGTATGTATCATAAACAGCGGATGTGAAAAGACGGTGACAGCGTAGTATAGAGGGAGAGAAGCGTTGACTGTGATATAATCGAGCGGTGTATGTGTATAGTTGTGAACAGCGTATTACAACATATGAACCGGGCGGAATAACATATGAGGGCGGTATTATATATGCAGACAGCGTATTGTAATATGGATGTGGGATGTAGAATCGTATGACAGTATTATATATGCAGACAGCGTATTGTAATGAACAGCGTATCAATACAGATGAGCTAGGCCATGGGGAGGGCCGACAGGCCACGAAGATGATGAGCCAGGCCGTGGGGAGGGCCGACAGGCCACAGGCGCAAGGGAATGGCGGCTGGAGTGATAAGAGAGGTAAGGGAGTGGAGGCCACGAGTTGGGTGCAGGCAGGGTAGCGTGGGGTTGCTGTAGTGCGTAGGAGAACAGTCAATTAGTTGTGAGGTAGACGGGTTACGAAGTCGGGTAATGCGTAGAGGAATTAAGGCGTGAGGGAAGTGTGAGGGGGCGTGGGGAGTGTGGAAGGACACAGGGTTGTGAGAGGAATAGAGCGTTGGAGAGAGGGAGGCCGAGAGGCCGTTAAAAATTTTGAATGGCGGAATTTAATAACTACTGAAGAATTTTTAGGTGTGTGCAGGTGCTGCAATTTGCAGAATTTCAGGGACTGCAGAATTGCAGAATCTCCAGAAGCTGCAAAAATAGAACTAGGCAAAAATTGCAGAGATAGATTAAAAAAAATGCAGAATTACAATATAGCAATTTAATAGAGCAGCAAAACTATACATAGAAACTGACTGAGCAAAGGAATGAGGGAGTTACACCACAGGAAAAAATGCCAATAGTGGGACTGGCTTTGATACCATGTCAAACCAGGTGGTAACTCCGCAAATCAGAATGTTTATTAAATGAGGAATGCGCATGTATTTATACATGGAGGTGAGGCTATTGGGATTCATCTCCCAATGACTCTTGGCCTTCCTTATTTCCTAATATTAAATAATATACAATATTGAATATTCTCACCCAACCCTAAGGATTAGGTGTCAACAAAGAAAATAGGGGCTCAAGAAGAGGTAGAAATTGGCTAATTCTAAGTTATATATTCTCAGTGAGAAGAGAGAGAGGTTATTCACTTACAAGTTGTGATCAGATAAACAAAACAATTGTAATACATCTATGTTTATCATATTAATGCAAGCATACAAAGGGATTTTTAGTAGATTTCTTTCCCCTAGAAAAAAAACGGTTTGCATGTGTGTTATTTCTCATTACATGTTTTTGATTGACGTTCTAAATTGTAAATTGAATTCTAGAGAGCATTAGAGTAAGTTTTTGCCTTGTGATTTTGATTAAAATTTCATGATCAGTTGCAAATCTACATCATAATTATGCATTTTGCATGTCTAGTGCTATATTCCAAGTGTACACATGTCACGATCCAAGATGATGTCATCCACAAGCATGGCTCTAAAGCAATGGTACTCTACAAGATGTTTCCAACACTCCTCCAAACTTCCAAAGGCCCCAATGTTCCTAAGCCATGTGGACCATTAAGACCATCCACTTGCATGAACATTACCAAAACATAATTAAACCCCAAGTCAACTCCATGCCTTGAGACAAACATACAAAGTAACCATATAATAACATCCTACTCCAAAATTTCAAACACAACTTTAATAAGTGTTCCCCACACACATAAACAAATAAAAACATTAAAAATAATAAAAAAACAAGCAAAGAAAATATAAAAAATTAAAATTAAAAAAAAAAAAAAAAAAAACTAAGATATTAGCACCTCCTACTATGAAAGTTTATTTGTTATTTTTATTTTTTATTTTTTTTATATTTTACTTGTTTTTTCTATTTCTTTTTTCTTTTCTTTTTTCTTTTTCAAAATAACTTCTCTTATTTTCTTCAAATTTAGTTTTTCCTTTTCATTTTCAAATTTTTTATTTAAAACTTTTGTTTTTTTGTTTAAAAACAAAATTTAATTGCTTTCTCCACGAAAGTTTATTTGGTATTTTTATTTTTTAATCTTTTACTTCTGTTTATATTTATTTTTCCTATTTTTTCTTTTTTTTTAAATAACTTCTCTTCTTCTTTTTTTTAAATTTAATTTTTCCTTTTCTTTTTCAATTTTTTTGTTTAAAAACGAAATTTATTGGTTTTTTTGTTTTTCTCTTTTTAATTTTATTTATTTTTCTTTTTTCTGATTTTGTTTCCAAAAATAATGTGCTTTCAAACAAATGGTTTTAAATTTTTTTTATTGATAATGTGCATTTTCAATTCAAGGGTTGGCCTTAAGATCATGGTTCAAAAGGTACTAATTGCTAAGGCCACATTATAAAAAAAAATGTGTGTGTGTGTGTTATTGTTAAGGCCACATTATAAAAAAAAAATGTGTGTGTGTATGTGTGTGTGTGTGTGTAAGCATCATTTTTCAATTCAAGGATTGATTTTAAAACTTTGGTTTCAATGGAACTAGTTGTCAAATTCAAGGATTCCAAAGAAGTAGTTTTAACATTGAAAATAAAAAATCATGCTATCATTAACACCAGTTTTTTATTCAAAAGTTTGTTATAAGGATTTTTTTTCAACAAAATTATGATGTTGTTAAAGCCATGGTTGCAAAATATGGTAATTTTAACTCTAAGTTACCATTAAAAATTAAACAAAAAACAAAAACAAAAAGAAAACAAAAAAAGATGATGATGATAGTGGTAGCATTGTTTTTTGCAACAATGGTGGATTTTGGTGTCTTTGACCCAAAAATATGAGTTTTTTAAGTGAGAGTTCTCATTTTGAGGCCTCAATTTTCACTATGTTTGTAACTATGTTTAAGATCAAGATTCATATTACACATCCTAAAACAATCCTTAAATGCAAAAATCAACAATCTATGAAGTAGACAACCATTTCTAGATTCCAAGCCCTTCTTACAAGCAACCTAGAGTATCACACCCAACCTTAACAAGGTCAAGCACCTCTACTTAGTACACCACAACTAAAATATTGTGTCTCTTTACATTTGATTAATCTCAACACAAAATCTTTGATACATGAAAAAAATATATATATACGCTAAGATAATTAATGCAACATCAAAATTTCCAGTGCTTCCCGAGAGGTGTCACAGATATTAAACCTATGAATTTTTTCAACCTTAGGGGTGTACAAAATATAAATAAAAAAATAGCAACAATGGAAAACCCTCCTCTTAACAAGCCTAATCAATATGGCTATCCAAGAAAAGGATACCAAAGTGTGCCACCATGTTTCAACCCTTAAGGGAAATCTTATCATGCATAAGATAACTCTTATATTCACATTATGACAATAGTAATTACAATAGTAAATTTAATGCATATTATTTAAGATTAATGTCAAATCTCTTAATTTCACCTCATTTCATGTCAAATCAACAAAGCATACTAGTGTTAGAAACTACTAAACCATGAAGATAAACATTGTTGGAAATCAAATATGTGCTAAGACAATTTTTAACTTAAAACTTTGGATACACACACACACATATAAAAATTTCATGTACATACTCTAACCTCATCATAACACTAATATAATCCTCTAGCTCTCCAAAATCCCAACTAGGGAAAATGAAAGAGTCACTAACTCACACCAAGGAGCTCCAACAAAGGAACATTACAAAAACATGTCTTCCATTGTAAGATATCCATTCTTCTTGTATTAAACATGTATGACCCAAATTTTGAATCAAAACCCTAATTTCTAACATCCAAGAGTTGAAACCATAACATCAGTGTTCAAGAAGCTCCAAGAAACCCTAGCGACTCTAAGTCGAAGAGTAAAAAATATGCACAAGATATAAGAACACCAATATGCTCCTCTTGGTCATATCTCTAGCACAAAAAAAATAATCAAGGAAGAGAGATGAAAGGATTTTTTCATTATTCTATATATATGAAAAAAAAATCCAACAATAAATGTGGACCTTATCCCTTACAAACAACCTACAAAGCCACATGTAAGCTCACACACATCTAATCCTACATTCCAAGGATGCAGATGTCGGGCTCCAAGGTGATGTCTATTGATTTTCTAGTGCAATCAAGACAAGTACAATTTTTCAAATTGATAAATACTTCCAATGATACAATTAGTCTTCTTATATCATTCCAATCATTAAGTAGTTATACATGAAAAAAATAACCATTCACTTTCTTCAATAGAGCAATAGAGATCACAGTAAATAGTAAAACAAGAGACAAAATACACCAATATTTAGGCTAGCATCCAAGGCAAACCCCACAAGGGGAAAACCTAACTAATATTTCCTTGTGAGAGAGAGAATTCAGTTCTTCAAAAGTACATCATAATATTCCAATACAAGATTCTAAATTTTGACCTCAATTTCCAATTCAAACCAATGAAAGGAGAGATAAAATAGCCAACGATGTTCAATGTCATAATCAAACCTCAATCAAACGAACCTTTGAAATTATCAATCAAAGGATAGATTTGACCTATTGTCAACGACCAAGAAATAGGACAGAATCTTGGTCAAACCAAGTAAACAAGCCACTGAAGTATTCAACCTCCAAAAAAGTCAAAGAACTCAGTCAAACAAAACAAAACTTTCCCAAGTCAATGTTGGTCAAACAGAAGAATAGAAGTTGGTGAATGCATAACAGAAAATACCCTTGACTCCTTCGCACGTGTGAACTCCTTGTGATTTTAGATCGAATGGATGGATGATTGATGTGTCAAATGAGCTCAAACGAACTTGTATTTATGTGTCTTATGAGGAGGCTTTTCATCATGTGGGAATGAGGTGTTTCCTTTAGGCTGACTTGGTCAAACATCAAAATGTGATTTTTTTTCATTGATTTTCCAATGAAAATACCAACCATAGCTACCAATTTTCAATAGTCCCTCTTAGAAAGGGAGGTATTTTTCATTCTCTCTCAAGATCAATATCCCCAACCAATCCATAGGTCTCTCAGCAAAAACCCAAGGGAGAGATCATATGCACTAGTCTCTCTCTCTTTCAAGATCAATCTCCTTGACCAATCCATAGGTTTCTCAGCAACATCCTAAGGGAGATATCATATGTACAATTCTCTTCATAAGGAAATATACATAGCATCCAACACTTCCCATAATCCAAAACCTAATGGCATCCAGGTCAGTGCCCAACTAACCAATCGTATCAATAAATGAGGCCAAATATACAAGTTCCATCTCCCTGACCATAAACAAGGTCTCTCGGTCCATGACCCAAGGGAGGAATCCCTATCTCAATCCTTGACTATATAGTCTCAGTCAAATGACCTAAGGGAGAGAACTCATCCTTCCTAGTCAAATTCATGGGTCTCTCAGGCAACGACCCAAGGAAGGGAACTCAAGATCAATCTCCCCGACCAACCCATAGGTTTCTCAACAACTACCTAAGGGAGAGATCACAAAATAAGTGTCCCCTAAAAAATTGGTCTCTCAATCATCATGACCTTAGGGATAACTCTATGCCTCACAACCAAGCTCCCCAACCAGACGCACTGGTCTCCCGGTCAACTGACCTAAGGGAGTGAAAACATTCCTAAAATATTTTGGTCTCTCAATCGTAGCCCAAGGAATATTTTCAATCATATGATGTTGTACAATTAGTTCTCTTTCTCTCTCTCAAAGAGGAATTCTCAACAACTCCAGGTTTTTCCTTGAAAAAAGAAAAATTCATCCAGGACAATGGCTTTGTCAAAACATCAACAATTTTCACATCAGTAGGGACATACTCGAGAACCATATCTCCCCTCTAGAAAATATTATGGATGTAATGATACTTGATCTCAATGTGCTTCGACATGTCATGAAAATTTGGGTTCTTAGAAAGCTTCACACAATTTTTATTATCACAATATATAATGGTCGATTCAAGCACTTGATCAAACAAAACAGTAAATAGCTTTCAAAGCTACGCATATTGACATCATGTTGAATATGCAACTATATTCTCAACTTTAGTCATACTTAGAGCAACAAAATTTTGTTGTCTACTATACCATGAAATCAAGCGGAGCCTGGGCTAAAACAAAATCCATAAGTGTTATTTCTATCATCATAGCTTCCATCCCAATTAGCATTAGTGACACCATGCAACTTCCATTCTCCATTAGAAGCATATCTCAAACCATAATCAATGGTACCATGCAAATATCTCAGTCTGTGTTTCATTGCAACCCAATGCAAATTTTGGGGCTCAACCAAGAATCGGCTCAATATGTTTACATCATAACAAATATCAGGTCTAATGTTTACAAGATAGTTCAACGAGCCAATCAATCTGTTATACATAGAGGGATCAATCATATCAGATTCAATCATGTATCTTATTCAAATTTTTCACCACGTGAGTGTGCATGGACTTGTAGTCCATAATGCCAAATATTTAAAGGATCTTAATAGTTTACTTGCCTTGGCCAAAAAATATTCCATCGGGCTTTTTCCAACTTTACAATCCCAAATAATAATGCATATGACCAAGATCCTTCATCTCAAATTCAAAAATCAACTCCTCCTACATTAGACAATCAAAACTTCAGCCCCTGTTAGAAACCATTCATCTACATACAACAACAAAATCAAGGGCTCGCCTTCAACAACTTTGAAGTACAAGTTCTGATCAGCATCTCTCTTTTTGAAACCAAGACCCAACAAATAGCCATCAATACTAGAGTACCATGTATGAGGAGCATGCTTTAGCCCATATAGGGCTTTATTCAATTTGCAAACATGTGTCTCTCCATCATGAACCTCAAATCCTTGAGTTTTCTCTATATAGACTTCCTCTTCAATGACTACATTCAAAATAGTATACTTGACATCCATTTGATGCAATTTCCAACCTGCAATAGAAGCAATACCAATGAAAAATCTAACATAAGCATACCTGGAAACGGGAGAAAATGTGTCTTTGTAATCCTCTCCCTCTTCTTGGGAGAATCCTTAGGCCACAAATATTTCCTTATACTTATCGGCACTCCCATCAACTAAATGCTTGATTTTGTGAATCCATTTGGAAGACAACATATTTCCCTATAGGCCTTGGAAAGATTTCCAAAAGATCATTCTTCAATATAGATTAATACTCTTCGAACAAAGCATCTTTCCAAACTTGCTGCTCAGTTTCTTCCTCATATATGGATGGGTCAGACTACTTGATCTTGCAGGACATTGCTACATAACCAAAATACTTCTTCAACTTCTTGCTTTCCCTGAAGGTCACACGAGGTGCAGCATGTCCTTTAGCTTCCTTAAATATTCTTTCAAGCCATGCAAGTCTCTTTCTAGTCGCAGGTATAATGGCTTTTGGAGAATCAACAAATTCATGATCATCAGATTCCTCATGAGGATCACATTCCATCTGTTCAGGTTATTTAGATTTTTATTCCACATTCTTTGGAGCCACTTGCATCCCATCATTAGAGTCCAAGTGTGAACCCTTGGACTTCCAGAAAGCAGCATCCTCATCAAATATAACATCCCTAGAAGTTTCAATAGAAGTTTTCATGGTACATAGACCCTAAAGGCCTTTGAGTTTTCGTTGTAACCAACAAAATTTCCTTTCTTCTCGAAAGGTTCCAACTTCGGCCTTTTCTCCTTGGGCACATGAACATAAATAAGACAAAAAAATATTCTTAAATGCTCAACATTGGGTTTCTCACCCGCGAAGACTTCTTCAGGAGTCTTGTAGTCCAAGACTCAATGTAGGCATCTATTTTGAACATAAGTAGTTGTTCTTGCAGCTTCTCCCCAAAGAAACATAGGAAACTCTTAATCATGAAGCATGGCCTTGGAAGCTTCCATAATATTCATATTCTTCCTTTTAGAAATTCCATTTTGTTGAGGATAGTAGGGAACTATCAGCTCCCTCTTAATTCCAACATCCCTACAGAAAGCAATCAATTCCTTGGATACATATTCTCCTCTATTATCAGAACTTAAAATCTTGATCCTTCTTCCTATGGCATTTTCCCTGTGCCTTGAATTCCTGATAATTTTCAAATACTCCATCCTTGGATTTCAAGAGATAAATCCATGTCTTACGAGAGTAATCATCAATAAAAGGGCCATAATCCAAATTTACACCTAAGGTCTTATCAGACATAGGCCCATAAACATCAGCGTGCACAAGATCAAGATTACTTTAGATCTACTATCACTGCTAGTACATCTTATTTTAACAATTTTCCCGTGTGAAAATCCCTTGCAAACCCTATCATGTTCAATTTTGATTTCCGGCACACCTTGAACAAAATATTTCATTCTAGACAATGTTTTATAATGAGAATGAGTGTACCTTTGATGCCATAGTCCACAAAGATCAAATGTGTTGTGTATTGGGGCTTGGATTGAGCAACCAAGGAGATAATATAGGCCTCCAAATCGTACACCAATGACTTTATAAAATTCAAAGGAGGAATCCTTCTTCCATACTAGAACTTTTCCATCCACAAAGCAATTTTATATACTTTGTCTTCAAGAGATGAAATAGAAAACAAGTTCTTCTTCAAATGATGAACATATAAAATATTGTTAATACATACATTACCTCCCGATTCCAATTAGAAGGATGATGATCCAATGCCCTTGAATTCATATTTTTCATTATATCCAAGCTAAATTCCTTGATCTATCTTCTTTTCAACCAATTCAGAGAAGTTCTCACAACTTCCAATCATGTGCCTAGAGGCACCATTGTCCACCAATCTTATTTCATCATGACCTACAATGGAAATTGTACAAGTAGAAAAAAATGAGTATTAATCATCAAAATATCTCTTTTTAGGCCTCCTCTTATGTGAGGATTCATCAAGGTCAATCGCAGAAGCATGATGCTTCTCTTTCTTCTTCCAATCATTATTCTTTTGATAGTCACTCGTGTGATTGCTCTGAGGACAGTGATTTTGATAGTGTCCATATGCTTGGCAAAAATAGCATTGAACATTTTTCAGGTCTCTTCTATCTCTTCTATATTAAGAGGGGGGAGGAGGTATTATTTGTGGAGCATGTCCCCTTCTTGGAGCAGATATTAAATTAGGTCTTCTCCCTGAACTTTTTTAAAATCTTCCAAAATTAGGCCTTCTTTCATTACTTCTTGAGTGGGCTACCAAAGCTTGAGAGTCTTCACCTGGATTTGCAATCTTGGCTCTGGAAACAAGCCTTGATTCTTCTTATGTCCAGGCAGCCCACAACTTATCAAAAGAGGGTGGATTTTGACCTCCACTAATGTTTTTTACAAAAAGATCCCAAGATTCAATTAGACCAGCCATTTCCACGACTACCAATTCTTTCTCATATACTTCTTAAATAATAACTTTTATTTTATCTCTTATTTGAGATATCATTACAAAATATGATTCCATAGTGGCATTATTTGTCGTATTGATATTGCGAAGTTGACCCCTCAAACTTATATATTGATTGATCTTGTTTATAGTGTACAATCTTATAATGGCATCATACATCTCTTTGGAATTTTAGTGATCAACAATATAGGGAATTATATGATCCCTAACAGATTCCACAATGATACTTTTTTCCAATATGTTATTGATCTAAAATTGTGTGAACAAAATATTTCTTATACAGAGATAGACAGTAGGGGCTTTTACTGGTTATTTCACCTTTACTAGAAAGGATGAAACCAGAAGCTTCTGGCCCTCTTACTGGCTCTGCCTAAAGAAATATGAAGTTAACACGAACTTGATCTGGCAATGAAAGTATTTTTTTATGTTTGCAAAGTATTCATTAACCAAATTTTATGTGTGAATAAGCAAGTTCAAGTATTCTGCAATGGAAATAATGTGGTTTGAAGTGAAACAAATGAGATTTGATCAGTGTATAAGTCTCATTGCGAAAAGTGGACTTATTAAAAGTTACTGTTTAATGTAGTAAAATCTGGAATATAGCAGCAAAAATGCACAGCATAACAGTAAGCATTTTTTTAAGCAATTCACCCCTCTCTTGGGCTACCTCTGCTGGGTCCAAAAGCCTCCAAATAGGTTTTTCCCTCTTTCATTAATGCTCAAAATAATTATTACACTGTGAATAAAGCCTCAAAAGGCTAAAATAGCTGCAAATTCAGAAACAGAGGACTGGAAATAGTAAAAATCGACTATTCATTCACCTCAAATGGATGAGTATAGTCCAATACAGCTGATCTTTCACCAAGCCCTCGTGGCTTCACAAGAAAATTTGCTGATAAATTCACTGACAGAGTGCCCTGATGGCTCTGTAACCTGTCCCAACAGCTCCAGAATGCTTCAATACCCCAAAATAAATAAATAAATTCGCTTCAATTGGACTTCCCTACCCAAAGTTATGACTGACACAACTTTTTCCCAGTTAGGGCTAGGAAAGCTCCACCAAATGTGGTGGAACTCCAGTTAAGCTTGACAATTTAGGGGCGAGCGCCTAAATAAGTGGAATCCGCCATTAATTCTGCCAGTTAGAGGGGGCTTAAGTTAAGGGCCACGAGGTCATGTGATCGTGCCCGTCAGAGTTCAATTTAAGAACCTTGAGTTATATGCGGCAAGATAAGGTTGAAACTTTTAATATAAAACCATATTATATAATGCCCCACACCTTTCGCCGGTCCACATGACCGAAAGTTCAAACTGTTATCCGCCAATTCTGTTTAGGCCAGGGTTCTCCGCGGGTGGTCGTTTGTTGAGGGGGCTGGCCCCCTTTTGGGCCCCGCCCAAACCAATTCAAAGTTCAAATAAAACTTCGTGCCATTGCTTTATAAGAACCACTAGTAGCCCATGCGGTTGGGCCTCTCAGTTGCTACCGCCCCGATCCGGGGTCGATTCCTTCTCGCAACAAACAAATTTTAAAACGCAATTTTCATTCCACCTTGGGGCCACGTGGCGGCCTCCTGGCTGGCCACGTGGTGCCCTGTGATTGGTCGCTGCCGGAATATTTCGCAGAATATTCTGTGGAATATTCCCAAAATATTCTATGGAATATTTTTTTTTAATAAATTTTTTATAAAGTCAAATTGGCCATTTTTTTAACTAAAATTGGCAAACTTCAAAGCTGAATAACTTTCTTATACGACATTGTTTTTCAGTGCCGTTCGCGTCTACAGGATCGTTTTTCCGAGCTCTTTCTAGTCGTTCTAGTTTGGAAAAATTCTGAGCAACTTCATTTTTGAGCATTTTTCCACAAGAGACTGGATCTCCTGATTAGTTATCTTCTTGAAATTTGTCTTTCCTGCTTGGTTAGCTAGTTCAGTAATGTTTCTAGTAACATTACGTAAGACCTTGTGCCTTGCAAACACTAGGCCAATCCTAGCCTTCCATGCCATGTAATTTGTAGCTACTTCAAGCTTGTTCTTGATTTTCATGAAGGAATTCATGATGAAGATATTCAACCAAAACAGAAAGTAGAATCCCAAAATTCTTCAGAGTTCTTCTTAATGCTCTTCAAGGTGATCACAATACTATTTCCCTTCACCAAATCTCTAATACCATGTTGATTTTTTGGTGCAATCAAGACGAGTATAATTTTTAAAATTGATAACTACTTCCAATGATACAATTAGTATTCTTATATCATGCTAATCATTAATCAATTATACATCAAAAAATTCAACCATTTAATTTCTTCAATAGAGGAATAGAGATCACAATAAACAGTAAAACAATGGACAAGAGACACGAATATTTACGCTATCACCCAAGGCAAAACCCACAAGGGGAAAACCCAACCAATATTTCCTTATGAGAGAGAATTCAATTCAAACATAGGTACTGATCAAACGGGAACTTTTACCTCAAAACAAGAACTCTAGCCCAAAAACGAAAAGTGTCTACCAAAACGCACTGTTTTTTTAGGGTCAAATTTCAACATTTTTTTTAAATTATGCTAAAAACCAATTTTTTTCTGGAAAAAATGATTGAAAAAACACCCTCGAAACAAAAAGTGTTGATGGTGGAATAACATCGCCAATTTTTTGTGTGCAAAAAACAACTTGAAAACGAAAATTTTTGATGTTGGAATAACTTCGCCAATTTTTTGTGTGCAAAAAGCAGCCTAAAAATGAAAAGTGTTGTTGCTAGAATAATGTCGTCAATTTTTTGTGTGCAAACAACACCTTGAAATTAAAAAGTGTTAATGTTAGAATAACATCTTTTTCTTTTTGGGGTAAATTGTCAACAATTTTTAATAATCACATTAAAGATAAAATATCATGACTCTGAAAAATCTTAAAATTTCAACGATAAACATGACACTAAAGATAAAATATCAAAATTCTTAAAATTGCAACAATTTTTATGCATGGTATTAAAGATAATCTATTATCGTGTCTCTCAAAAGCCTTAAAAATCCAAGGATAACATTCAAGATAAAATATCACCTTTATGAAAATAAAATTCCAACTTTTGAAAATAAAAAAGGGAAGTTTTTTAAAACACATAATTTAAAGAAAAATTAAAAAGAAAATATTATTTTTTTTAGTTATAAATAATAATAATAATAATACCACATAATAAAAATAATGATAAAATTAAATAATTAAAATTAAAAGTTAGTTAAAATTTTAAATAACAATAATAATAAAATATTAAAAAAAATAAAAAAAAATTAAATTTTAAATTTTAAATTAAAAAGAAAATAAAAATAAAAATTTTTAAATCATAAAATTTAAATTAAAAAAATAAAAATTAAAAATTAAAAAGAAAATTTAAATTAATAAAATATTAAAATAAAAAATAATTTAAATTTAGAGATTTAAATTAAAAAAAAAAAATTTAAAAAGAAAATAAAAGTAAAAATTTTAAAATTATAAAAATGTAAATAAAAAATAAATAAAAATAATAATTTAAATTTAAAACCCCGGATGCGAGTGCAAGTGGAGTTAATGGGGGCGATTGGACGGAGGGCAATCAGATGGGAGGCCACATGCCATCCCTTATGGGACCATCGAGCCCACCTGACTACAGTTAATACCCCCGCCTGCTCTTAATGGCATTTGATATGGAGATGATTCTCAATACAGAAGTTGATGTTCGAGGCAGCCTCGACTGCCGCAACAACATTTCGCATCGGATTAACAGGTCTGGTCATTCAATGCTGAGGATTGATTGTTGCAGGAACATGTTGTTAAATTCCATGGCTCCGCTCGCCCCTACGCCGATGAATTCGTGGTGTAATTCTGTTGAGGACAGAGCCAGAGAACGCACCACCACTGGGAAGCGCAGTCACCATACCTGTTGCTTGGAGCCCGCTGAAAGTCTTCACATTTCCATAGCATGCTCCTGCTTGTCTGCTATGGTGGTTCTAGGCATTCCACCTACGCCGAATCCTGTCAATACTCAGTCGCTTCAGAGCTCCAGCTCCTTTACAGCTACAAAAATGCCACGGCTACGGCAGAGGATGCGGTGCAGGAGGGGGTCTTCTCGTTCGGCCAGAAGGCATTCGCCCTCCATTTCTACTTCCCCTTCAGATACCTCTGCGCCCTCATGCAGCCTCCCACGCCTCTTCCATGGTCGCCTGCTTCGCTCAGGCCGCAGGCTTGACTCGCCTTCCGGTGATGCGCTGCCTGCTCAGTCCCATACAGCCCTCTTCTCGTTCGATTGTGCACTCAACAGACCAAGAGTAACTGTGGCCATCTCTGTTGTCTTCCTGGAGGAGCCCCTGCCTGAGAATCCGCCGGAAGAGCAGGTTCCTGTCGACGCCGCACATTTGGAAGCGGTGCAGCAGGACTCGAGGGGTCAGCCTAGCGAGACCAGGGAGATTTTGCAGGAGGACTCGGGACGCGTTCAGGCAAATTTCATAGAAACTCCCTCAGCAGTCCACTTCAACGCAGAACTCTCCCATGCCCAAGGCGAACCAGAAGAATACGGATGCAGGATCGAGGAGGTTGCTCCTGATGAGTAATTCAACCCTCTTTTCTTGTCTCTTTTGTTTTTTCTCTGCCCTCACTGAGGGAGTGTTTTGTTGTTTTAATGTTTCCTCCAACTCTGGTCCAATTTTTGTCAGTTACCAGTCTCAGTCTTTACAGCGGTCCAGTTTTGTTATGGTACAGTGTTACAGATATGTAATGTCTATGTTCCTAGTTTTAAGTCAAAGACATTCCAGTCTGATCCCCTGCGTGGGATTTTTTCAGTTGGTGGCTCTTCAGGCTAGTTTCCCTCTTGCAGGGCAACCAAATACTAGTCT